>JAFBJY010000160.1:0-36034 GCA_016801885.1 Toxotes chatareus | reverse complement strand
CCATGCCACACAGCTTGGTCAATCAAGGTGTGGATGAAGGACCAGCCCAATCTCCAGACCTGAACCCAATTGAAAACCTCTGGAATGTGATCAAGAGGAGGATGGATGGTCACAAGCCATCAAATATACCTGAGCTGCTTGGATGTTTGCATCAGGAGCGGCATAAAGTCACACAACAGCAACATGAAAGACTGGTGGAGAGCATGGCAAGATGCTTGAAAGATGTGATGGAAAATCAGGATTATTCCACCAAATATTGATTGATTTCTGAACTCTTCCTAACTTAAAACATTAGTATTGTGTTGTTTAAAAATGAATATGAACTTGTTTTCTTTGCATTATGTGAGGTTTGAGAACACTGCATCTTTTTTGTTATTTTGACCATTTGTCATTTTCTGCAAATAAATGCTCTAAATGATCATATTTTTATTTGGAATTTGGGAGAAATGTTGTCAGTAGTTTATAGAATAAAACAAAATGTTCTTTTTTACTCAAACACATACCTATAAATAGTAACAACGGAGAAACTGATCATTTTGCAGTGGTTTCTTCATTTTTCCCAGAGCTGACTCAGCATGTTTGTTAAATGTCGTCACCGTTACATGAAGTGAAAATCTTTTTCCATTTTGTCTCAATCATTTGTTGCCTTTCCTCCAAACTTCAGCCTGACATGTTTGTTCTCTGTCAAAACTTTCGGATCTTTAGTAGAATCTGAAACAAATGTCAACAACATGAGTTTGTATAGATGGAGCCACTGGTGGAGCTGGAAGAGTTTAAGAGCTGAAGTCACTATGTCTTTATTGAAGCAGCAGCATGTTGTCATTCATATTAATGAGAGCTGTGTTTGACTTTTTAGTATCTGACTGTTTTAAGCTGCATCCTGTTGGTTCAGGTGTTTGGAGTTTCCATTTTCCAAACTTGTACATTCTCAACCTTCTTCAGCTCTGAACAGATGATGAAACACTCAACGCTTTCAAGCAGGAACTTTGTCTCCTAAACTCACATCTTTTATTCTTTATTCAGGTTGAGGGGCTGCAGTTTGTCAGAGATCAGCTGTGCTTCTCTGGCCTCAGCTCTGAAGTCCAACCCCTCCCATCTGAGAGACCTGGACCTGAGTGAAAACAACCTGCAGGATTCAGGAGTGAAGCATCTGTGTGGTTTTCTGCAGAGTCCAGACTGTGGACTGGAGACTCTGAGGTCAGACTCCATTGTTTACTTGTGTGCTGAGATGAATATGATGTGAAAGTTGTGCTTTATTCAGTATTTATTAGGTCAAATCTCCTTCAGAATTTCTAACATTCAAAGTGTGAAATGGTTGAAAGGAAGTTGTGAAAGTGCTGACTCTGATTTTCAAAGTGATTTTTAAAGCTTTGAAAATGATTTGGATTCTGACTCTTACAGTCCACATTGACAGTGTCAGCAGTTTGACTGAGTTGAGCTTGTGTTATTCACAAAGTCTCATTGAGATCAGGATGTTTGACAAGAACTGATCTGTACAACACGTGTGAGCAGGTCTGAAGGCACAAGTGTTCATAGCTGCTCCCAATGGCCTCACTCACACAGGCACAGTGAAAAGCCTGCTGTCACAGAGAGGACACGTCACCATGGTTTAAATACGGAGAGGACATTTTCACACAGTGTCTCCTGAAGACATTCATAGAGCTACACTCAGCTGCTGAGCTGAACAGGGACACAAATATTTGTGGAAGCAATGAAAACAGAGCAGAGAGAGAAGTTCAAACCCTGGCTCCTTTCTCAGCTCCACACAGCCGACCAATCACTGAGCCCACTGGGTGTCAACGTCCCACTGTGTCTTTGTCACAGGGACACAAACTGTGGGATGCTGACACCCACCAGGAAGGTGGGGCCAGGAATCCCAGAATGCAATGCTGGAACAGCAGATTCAAATGTGTG
The DNA here is from genome assembly GCA_016801885.1 of Toxotes chatareus. Taxonomy (NCBI): domain Eukaryota; kingdom Metazoa; phylum Chordata; class Actinopteri; family Toxotidae; genus Toxotes; species Toxotes chatareus. Next base: position 34,120 of record JAFBJY010000160.1, on the reverse strand, counting down.
AGCAGAGAGTGTTGGATGAAGCTGAACTTGCTTTGGACCAAAGACACATGACTGGAATGTGATGAAATGTCTCATTCAACACACTGCACATGTGCTGAATGTCTGCAGCTTCTCAAACTCTCAACACAAACTTCAGTCACACTCAAAACATCAAAGGCTCAAACTATTATTTCACACAATATGAAAGATTTCATTTGAAACCTTAGTGAACACTTTGAAAACTTTCTTCCAAACTGTTAAACCTGAGTGTGAATGTGGGACTTTTGAAGGAGATTTGAGCTCAGAGATTTGATGCTGATCCACACTGAGCATCTTGTTCAGCTTCATATTTCAAACTCATTGAATGAAGATTCCAAATCCAACACTTGCTAATTGACTCTTTACTTTGGAACAATTTCATCTTCACCTTCAGTTGACTTTTATATTTCTTCACATACAAAGCAAATATTCCACATTAAGACAGAAAGAAATGTTTCTTCACTCTTTGCTTTATGATCTGTGATGTTTATAGTGACTGAAGTTAATGAGAGCTGTGTTTGACTTTTAGTATCTGACTGTTTTTAAGCTGCATCCTGTTGGTTCAGGTGTTTGGAGTTTCCATTTTCCAAACTTGTACATTCTCAACCTTCTTCAGCTCTGAACAGATGATGAAACACTCAACGCTTTCAAGCAGGAACTTTGTCTCCTAAACTCACATCTTTTATTCTTTATTCAGGTTGAGTTACTGCAGGTTGTCAGAGATCAGCTGTGCTTCTCTGGCCTCAGCTGTGAAGTCCAACCCTCCCATCTGAGATACCTGGACCTGAGTAACAACAAGCTGCAGGATTCAGGAGTGAAGGATCTGTGTGGTTTTCTGCAGAGTCCAGACTGTGGACTGGAGACTCTGAGGTCAGACTCCATTGTTTACTTGTGTGCTGAGATGAATATGATGTGAAAGTTGTGCTGACAGTAAAGTGCAGACATCACACTCATATTATACTTCATGGTAAAGTCTGTTTTCTTCTTCTGTGGTTTAGTCCACTGACTGTGGCAGAGCAATGTTGAGCTACAGATTTCAAAGCTTCATTTAACAAGAGAAAAAGCTTCACTCTTTAAATCACATCCAAGTTTTTCCACACGCACATCAACAAATATATATTCAGTATTTTCTTCTTCCAACACGACTAGAAAGTGATGAGACTAAAGTCAAAGTGACTCAGAAACAGCTCTGGAAAAAATTGAGAGACCACTGCAAATTCTTCTGAAATCAATATCTCTACAGGTATGACAGCCATTCCATTCCTGTGTATGTTGAATTCCAACACAAGCACACCTCAGTCTACTTAATGAGGTACTGATTAGGTGATCACCTGAACCAAATCCTATTTAATGAGGAAAAGTATAAAAACCACTGCTGTGGTCATCACTATGCTCTTGCAATAGGACTGGATGGATGGCACAAACAGTGCTGGTAGTACCTCAAAAGTAATAGCAATCAATAAAATAACTATTGACCATGGCAAAACAGTTGAAAAGAAAAGTTTTGTTTGAGGAAAAGAGAGAAAAAAGAGGAAAATTCTGGCTTTACTGGCAGAGGGATACAGTGAGCGTCAGGTTGCTTCCATCCTTTAAATTTCTAAGTTGACTGTTCATAAGGACAAGGTCAAGCAGCAGACACTGGGGACAACAAAGCTACAGGCTGGCAGAGGGCGAAACGACTCTCCACTGACCAGGATGACCGTCAACTCATTCCAATGTCACTCAGCAATCGTAGGATGACATCAAGTAACCTACAAAAAGAATGGCAAATGGCAGCTGGGGTGAAGTGCACGGTGAGAACGGCTCGAAACAAGCTTCTAGGGGCAGAGCTCAAGTCGTGTAAAGCTAGAAATAAGCCCTTCATCAATGAGAAGCAAAGAAGAGCCAGGCTGAGGTTTGCAAAAGACCATAAGGATTTGACCATAGAGGACTGGAGTAAGGTCACCCTCGCTGATGAGTCCAATTTTCAGCTTTGCCCAATACCTGGTCATCTAATGGTTAGACGGAGACCTGGAGGCCTACAAGCCACAGTGTCTCACACCCACTGTGAAATTTGGTGGAGGATGGGTGATGTGCTTCAGCAAGGCTATAATCGGGCAGATTCGTCTTTGCAAAGGACGCATGAATCAAGCTACGTACAAGGTTATCTTGGAAGAAAACTGGCTTCCTTCTGCTCTGACAATGTTCCCCAACTCTGAGGATTGTATTTTCCAGCTGGACAATGCTCCATGCCACACAGCTTGGTCAATCAAGGTGTGGATGAAGGACCAGCCCAATCTCCAGACCTGAACCCAACTGAAAACCTCTGGAATGTGATCAAGAGGAGGATGGATGGTCACAAGCCATCAAATATACCTGAGCTGCTTGAATGTTTGCATCAGGAGCGGCATAAAGTCACACAACAGCAACGTGAAAGACTGGTGGAGAGCATGGCAAGATGCTTGAAAGATGTGATTGAAAATCGGGATTATTCCACCAAATATTGATTTCTGAACTCTTCCTAATTTAAAACATTAGTATTGTGTTGTTTAAAAATGAATATGAACTTGTTTTCTTTGCATTATGTGAGGTTTGAGAACACTGCATCTTTTTTGTTATTTTGACCATTTGTCATTTTCTGCAAATAAATGCTCTAAATGATCATATTTTTATTTGGAATTTGGGAGAAATGTTGTCAGTAGTTTATAGAATAAAACAAAATGTGCTTTTTACTCAAACACATACCTATAAATAGTAACAACGGAGAAACTGATCATTTTGCAGTGGTCTCTTCATTTTTTCCAGAGCTGACTCAGCATGTTTGTTAAATGTCGTCACCGTTACATGAAGTGAAAATCTTTTCCATTTTGTCTCAATCATTTGTTGACTTTCCTCCAAACTTCAGCCTGACATGTTTGTTCTCTGTCAAAACTTTAGGATCTTTAGTAGAATCTGAAACAAATGTCAACAACATGAGTTTGTATAGATGGAGCCACTGGTGGAGCTGGAAGAGTTTAAGAGCTGAAGTCACTATGTCTTTATTGAAGCAGCAGCATGTTGTCATTAATATTAATGAGAGCTGTGTTTGACTTTTAGTATCTGACTGTTTTAAGCTGCATCCTGTTGGTTCAGGTGTTTGGAGTTTCCATTTTCCAAACTTGTACATTCTCAACCTTCTTCAGCTCTGAACAGATGATGAAACACTCAACGCTTTCAAGCAGGAACTTTGTCTCCTAAACTCACATCTTTTATTCTTTATTCAGGTTGAGGGGCTGCAGTTTGTCAGAGATCAGCTGTGCTTCTCTGGCCTCAGCTCTGAAGTCCAACCCTCCCATCTGAGACACCTGGACCTGAGTTACAACAACCTGCAGGATTCAGGAGTGAAGGATCTGTGTGGTTTTCTGCAGAGTCCAGACTGTGGACTGGAGACTCTGAGGTCAGACTCCATTGTTTACTTGTGTGCTGAGATGAATATGATGTGAAAGTTGTGCTTTATTCAGTATTTATTAGGTCAAATCTCCTTCAGAATTTCTAACATTCAAAGTGTGAAATGGTTGAAAGAAAGTTGTGAAAGTGCTGACTCTGATTTTCAAAGTGATTTTTAAAGCTTTGAAAATGATTTGGATTCGGACTCTTACAGTCCACATTGACAGTGTCAGCAGTTTGACTGAGTTGAGCTTGTGTTATTCACAAAGTCTCATTGAGATCAGGATGTTTGACAAGAACTGATCTGTACAACACGTGTGAGCAGGTCTGAAGGCACAAGTGTTCATAGCTGCTCCCAATGGCCTCACTCACAGGCACAGTGAAAAGCCTGCTGTCACAGAGAGGACACGTCACCATGGTTTAAATATGGAGAGGACATTTTCACACGGTGTCTCCTGAAGACATTCATAGAGCTACACTCAGCTGCTGAGCTGAACAGGGACACAAATATTTGTGGAACCAATGAAAACAGAGCAGAGAGAGAAGTTCAAACCCTGGCTCCTTTCTCAGCTCCACACAGCCGACCAATCACTGAGCCCACTGGGTGTCAACGTCCCACTGTGTCTTTGTCACAGGGACACAAACTGTGGGACACAGACCCCCCCTAAGCTGACACCCACCAGGAATCCCAGAATGCAATGCTGGAACAGCAGATTCAAATGTGTGAGCAGAGAGTGTTGGATGAAGCTGAACTTGCTTTGGACCAAAGACACATGACTGGAATGTGATGAAATGTCTCATTCAACACACTGCACATGTGCTGAATGTCTGCAGCTTCTCAAACTCTCAACACAAACTTCAGTCACACTCAAAACATCAAAGGCTCAAACTATGATTTCACACAATATGAAAGATTTCATTTGAAACCTTAGTGAACACTTTGAAAACTTTCTTCCAAACTGTTAAACCTGAGTGTGAATGTGGGACTTTTTGAAGGAGATTTGAGCTCAGAGATTTGATGCTGATCCACACTGAGCATCTTGTTCAGCTTCATATTTCAAACTCATTGAATGAAGATTCAAAATCCAACACTTGCTAATTGACTCTTTACTTTGGAACAATTTCATCTTCACCTTCAGTTGACTTTTATATTTCTTCACATACAAAGCAAATATTCCACATTAAGACAGAAAGAAATGTTTCTTCACTCTTTGCTTTATGATCTGTGATGTTTATAGTGACTGAAGTTAATGAGAGCTGTGTTTGACTTTTAGTATCTGACTGTTTTAAGCTGCATCCTGTTGGTTCAGGTGTTTGGAGTTTCCATTTTCCAAACTTGTACATTCTCAACCTTCTTCAGCTCTGAACAGATGATGAAACACTCAACGCTTTCAAGCAGGAACTTTGTCTCCTAAACTCACATCTTTTATTCTTTATTCAGGTTGAGGGGCTGCAGTTTGTCAGAGATCAGCTGTGCTTCTCTGGCCTCAGCTCTGAAGTCCAACCCCCTCCCATCTGAGACACCTGGACCTGAGTTACAGTAACCTGCAGGATTCAGGAGTGAAGGATCTGTGTGGTTTCTGCAGAGTCCAGACTGTGGACTGGAGACTCTGAGGTCAGACTCCATTGTTTACTTGTGTGCTGAGATGAATATGATGTGAAAGTTGTGCTGACAGTAAAGTGCAGACATCACACTCATATTATACTGATCCACACTGAGGATCTTCATGGTAAAGTCTGTTTTCTTCTTCTGTGGTTTAGTCCACTGACTGTGGCAGAGCAATGTTGAGCTACAGATTTCAAAGCTTCATTTAACAAGAAAAAAGCTTCACTCTTTAAATCACATCCAAGTTTTTTCCACACTCACATCAACAAATATATATTCAGTATTTTCTTCTTCCAACACGACTAGAAAGTGATGAGACTAAAGTCAAAGTGACTCAGATACAGCTCTGGAAAAAATTGAGAGACCACTGCAAATTCTTCTGAAATCAATATCTCTACAGGTATGACAGCCATTCCATTCCTGTGTATGTTGAATTCCAACACAAGCACACCTCAGTCTACTTAATGAGGTACTGATTAGGTGATCACCTGAACCAAATCCTATTTAATGAGGAAAAGTATAAAAACCACTGCTGTGGTCATCACTATGCTCTTGCAATAGGACTGGATGGATGGCACAAACAGTGCTGGTAGTACCTCAAAAGTAATAGCAATCAATAAAATAACTATTGACCATGGCAAAACAGTTGAAAAGTTTTGTTTGAGGAAAAGAGAAAAAAAGAAGAAAATTCTGGCTTTACTGGCAGAGGGATACAGTGAGCGTCCAGGTTGCTTCCATCCTTTAAATTTCTAAGTTGACTGTTCATAAGGACAAGGTCAAGCAGCAGACACTGGGGACAACAAAGCTACCGAGCTGAAGTCACTATGTCTTTATTGAAGCAGCAGCATGTTGTCATTAATATTAATGAGAGCTGTGTTTGACTTTTAGTATCTGACTGTTTTTAAGCTGCATCCTGTTGGTTCAGGTGTTTGGAGTTTCCATTTTCCAAACTTGTACATTCTCAACCTTCTTCAGCTCTGAACAGATGATGAAACACTCAACGCTTCCAAGCAGGAACTTTGTCTCCTAAACTCACATCTTTTATTCTTTATTCAGTTTGAGTTGCTGCAGGTTGTCAGAGATCAGCTGTGCTTCTCTGGCCTCAGCTCTGAAGTCCAACCCCTCCCATCTGAGACACCTGGACCTGTGGATGAACAACCTGCAGGATTCAGGAGTGAAGGATCTGTCTGATCTTGTGCAGAGTCCAGACTGTGGACTGGAGACTCTGAGGTCAGTAGAGGGTTGGAGTCAGTCCATGCTGCTTTCATCAGTATTGTACTAAACACAGTTCAGATCAAAGCAAAGATCCAGTGTCTCCTGTAAACCTCCAACCTTCTCAGTGGCTGCTTTCCTCATTGAAGCTGTGAGAGGAGAACGGGGACAGGCCTCAAGATGGGACAGAAAGACAGAGACACAGAGGACAGTCAGCCAATCACAGCAGCCACAAGCTAATTGTGATCTGTTGTTGTGTTCATGTCAACAGGAAATAAAGCTGGATCACAGCTGACAGCCTCACAGGATGTGTAGAGACAGTTGTCCTCATTGGTCCAACTGTCCTACCATCACATCTAATCTGAGACTGTTTGTTGTCTCATTTCAACACTAAAGAACTGATGAGTTTGATCTTTGTCACAGCTCTGAGATCAGTCTGACTGCAGCCTGCAAATCACTGGCTCTGATTTCAGAGAAGCATCATGACATTTGTCAGCATGTGGTCTGATACAGAGCAGAACCTCTGCTGAAGTCCAGTGATCACATCTGTATATCTGTCCATCTGTCAGATACTTTCAGTGACAGCCTCCATGTTTATTTGTCAGCTGATATTTCAGAAGCAGATCAGATGTTCATCAACACACAGAGACTCTTTCTTTAAATGGAACATGAGTTGACATGTAACAGCAGTGAATCCATCACTAAACTGTTTGTGCAGTAATGAAGCTTCATGACTCAGCAGTTTATTTCCACTGTGGACTTGAGTGAAGTGTTCAGAGTAAACAGACTTGATGCTAAAAGTCTCTGCAGGTGTGTGAGCTTCCAGCTCAGTGTCTTCACTCCAATACGTTAACATGAGAGCTGAGAGGAAGCTGCTACACTACACAGCTGCTCCACTTCTGCTCTGAACAGGACTGAAGTCCCTGCTGCTCTTTATACTGGATGTGCTGCATCAGTGACTGACAGCTGATGAAGTGAGTCTCTGTAAACATTGATTTATCACCTCTGTTGTCTGTCTTCTTCTCTCAACAGATGGAGGCTGGGATCTTTCTAAAGGAGAGAGTGAAGAGGACAGAGGACGAGCTGTGTCCTGATGATCCAGAGAGGTTGAAGCAGCAGCAGCTTGTGTGTACAGAGGCTCTGATTGGTCCATGTTACTGGGAGGTAGAGTGGAGAGGAGAGCTTCATCCAGCAGTGACTGACAGAGGAACCAGAAGAAGTGGAGAAGACTCTCAGTGCTGCAGTCTGAACTGCTCTGAGAACAGCTCCACTGTCAAGTCCACCATCATCCCTGTGTGTTCCTCTGGATCTGAAAGAGAATCATCAGTGTATCTGGACTGCTCTGCTGCTGCTCTGTCCTTCTACACAGTCTCTGCAGACAAACTGAGACTCCTCCACCCACCACCTGGACTTTGTCCAGATGCTGAACCCAAAGTGATAGATCAGATTAATCAGCTCCATCATGTGGTGTGATGGAGAATTGCAGCTAATTTCCACATTATTTTTTCTTTCTTAGTGCAGAGCCTGACATGACATATGTTATTATTCACCATATGTCTTATTCTGCTTATTCCACTTCTTCTGTACAGATTCCAGCTTCCTGCAGCTTTGAGAAAAAACAGGCAAACTACATCAAAAGTACAGTTTGACAGCCATACATGCATACATGTTTCTAAACGTTATATATACATTTCACATAAAAACATGGTTGAAACCTGAAATAAGTCACATGACTTCAGATTATATTGAGTTAAATCAGTATATCAATATATCAGTATTTTTATACCTTTTATGGTTTTTGGAAAATCACAGTTTAAGTTTTATACATATTTTTTTATTTATATTTTATATATATATATATATATATATATATATATTTTTTTTTTTTTTTTTTTTCACTGTCTCAGATTTTATAATGGGTGTGTATTGTATGAAATGTTCAGAGCTGGAGTGACTGACATCACCCACACTCTGTCTGATATCTATTAAAATTTTCCCTAAAAGCTTCTTTCAGCTCCTTAATTCTCACAATTACCAGCAATGTATAGAAAGTTGTCCTCTCTCACATAGTGTTACTCTCATTGTGACATGACCCACAGTTTTTAAGTAAATCCCTCCACACTGACCAAACCTTCCACAGACTGCCACGTTAAACTGAGCTCTTAACTTCTCATCATGAACAGAGACAACAGGAGTATTTAAACTGTGACAGCTCATACACCATAAACAACAGGGACATACAAAATCCATCTGTGTCTTTACTGAAGCCTTGTGATGCTCATGGTGAAAAAAAATGCTAAGAATTAAATTTTTCCAACTATCAGGGCATTTTTGATGACATGTTCTGTCCTACTGCTGGGGAGCCCACTACCCTGCACTGCTGACGGCAGCAGACTTTACAAGGTCTAGAAAAGACTTTGAAGCTCCCTGTGCCGCAAGACTACTGCAGACAGCGCCCTAGTGGGCGAAGGAGAGCTGCAAAGTCTCGACGACTGCCATCGTCTGCAGTAAGTGCACCTTCGATTGTGTCTGTGGTCCCTTTTTAAACCCATCTTTTTTGGAAAGATGGGTTTAAACAACTTCTAACAACTTTTCTTTTTAAAGGGTCATTTTAATCTTTCTATAGGATTATAAATAAGAATATTTTAAAAGGTTTTAAATACATAATGCCCGTACAGACTAATTGTTCTCACATTAGTATTACTAATTACTTTTTTTTTCCTTGTAATTAATGTGACTGACTCTCAGAGACTAACTTACTCCATCAGTATAGAGTCTCATTATTCAGTCGTGTAACAGGACGGATTCAGACACACTCAGCAGCAGAGGACAGTGGAATCATCTTCCCTGATCCATTCTGTCTGTCTCATCCACATCCTGTAAGACTTTCTGCTTGTCAATAATCCAACCATCATAAATAATTGTCCCTCAGTGCTTTCACTGTAAAAACAGCCTGTGTGACACCATGAGCCTCAGTGAGAACTGGACATAATGTCAAGTTGTTGCTGTTTAATGTGATAACAAGTTGTTCTGATGGTGAAAGTGGATTAAATAATATAACAGCAATAAGAGACAGAGGACCACCTGACAGCATTAATGGACATGGACAGATATGTGCTCACACACTGCCGAGCTGCACACACTGTTAAACACTGTCACAGCTCATTAGCATCACGTTCTACCTGCAATTCAAGATCAACGAGTTGGTTCAGGATGGTGCAAAACACGAGACAACAAACAATCAGACACCAGACATGAACTGCATCATGTTAAAATCAGAGCAAAGCAGCAACGATTACAAAAAAGACAGAAAGTCAAACGTGAGAGCACGATTGAATGTGGAGGAAGAGACAGAGATGATGGTTCTACTTCAGTCCAGCTGCTGAAAACTGTTTCCACTGCAGTTCTACTCCAAGGTGAAAAAATGTAGAAAATTACCTGACACTTCTAACAGTCAGGAGCTGAAAACTTCACACAGAAAATACAAGTGTCTCTGAATAACAAAGAGGAACGAGAGGAAGAGAAAGTGGCTGGACAAAGAGAAAAGAAGGAGCTGAAAGAGCAATGGAGGAGAGAAACTTTAAAGTCCAACAGTGATTCATCATAGTTTGTGAAAACTACCTGATACTTGTCCTGAGTGTTCAGTCAGTGAAAGAAACCATGAAAACAAAGCTGATTCTTCATTTTACATTTATCATGAATGACTAAGGGACTTTTTTTTGGATCACTTGATTATTCATCTGAGAAAAGCAGTAAGTTCTTTGAGTTACTGAGTCACTGCAGTGTGTTCAAAACAACTATACTTATAGAAATGAAGGCACTGATCACACAGTCTAAAACATAAGATCCAGAAAAAAAATGAATACATTTCATATGCTAAAGGAAATGTTAGGTTTGTGTCATGTCCTGTCTTTAGGGAAGTTTTCACAGGTTTTACATGCCAACTGAGAGCTGCAGTGCTGCAACACAGAGCTGAAGAACAACAACAGCAAAACAGTCAGAAACGCTCTCAGCAGAGTCACAGGTAATCAGCTCGTGGTCTGCTGTGATGGAAACCACTGGGATGGAGTCACCAGAAATAGATGGAGGAGCTCTTTATTCAGGACAGAGACCAACAGCAGAGGAAAGTAGAGCTCCAAGAGTCACTAGCATCAGAGAACATGTATCACAGAGTGTCTGCAACTTTTACTGTGACATCACAACATCCACTGCTGGAGGTCACAGCTCAGAGTGGAGAGAGAGCTGTGTAATGTGCTGTCAGATTCCATCCTGATACTGGATGGATGGAAAGTCACATTTGCACTTTCTACTTGTTTTGTAACTGACAAGAGTCTGTGGAAAATCATGATGCAAAGAGGAAGAAGCATAATAACTCTACAAACCCTCTGATCATCCCAACAGCAAATTCACTAATGGACCAGGGTTCACACATTTACAGTGTGAACCATGTGTGAATGCATTACACCATCACACTGAAGCTCCACTCTGGCACTGAAACACATCATGTATCATGTGGACAGTAATAATGTATGAAAGCTTTCAGTGTGAGTGCAGAAATCATTTCCATTTCCTCCACCTGACCAGTTTAACCAACATGAAACAGACCTGACTTGTCTCTGAGAATCAGCCATCTCACTTCTCTGACTCTGACCAGCAAACACTGTGTTGCTTCCTCCTCCCATTCCCTCCTCTTCACTGGCTTCACTTCACTCCATGTGACAAATCATGGTTGTGGAGCTGAATGAAATGAGTTGGACTTGTCCACATTAGTCCCGCTGTCAGTCCTGAACCATGAAACGCTGCTTTAGTAGCAACATACTGAACACACACACAGAGACAGAGGACTCACACAGACACAGTCTCTTCCTCTCTGGATAACAGTTCCGGTAGGGGTCGCTAATGTCCGTGTGAAAGCAGCAGAAGAAGCAGCGACAGAGTCTCCAGCTCTTCTGTTCATCAGCAGCGTTCACACTGGGATTTCTTCCTCCGCTCGGCTTCATCTGCAGCGCTTTCTCTTCTGGAAATGAACCGCTGGACACGGAGCTTCGTCGGGAAGAGCGCTGGAGCTTTTGCACCTGATTAAAGGACACCATGCTTTACTTCTGGATACACACGTGTGGATCCCCGGCCGAAGCCTCTGACTTTCTGCTGCTTCCTGTTACAGCAGAGCTCTGTTTGCTCTAAATGAAGTTAGTGATGAGTGGAGCTGAGCCGAGCTGACAGCAGTCTTCATGTACAGTAGCAGTGTGTGACACAGAGAGCAGAGCAGCCTCAGAGGCTGATGGTACAGCTGACAGCTTCAGTACAGTCTCCTCTCAGCACAGTAGTAGAGTAGTGCAGAAACATGTGGAGCCTGTTGGACTGTCTTCACCGCTGGACTTATTTCTGAGAGCTGGTCTCTCTGATGAAATGTGTGTGTGGGACATTTGTATTAGGCCGTATGCAAGTTAGCTTGTGTGTATTGTTAAATAGCTGTAAATACCAAACCTAACCACAGAGTGGACTCTGGATACAAACCCCAGTCTCCCACCTCCACTGCTGTTAATAAACTTCATTACCTCATTCATTCAGAAAATCTGTTTCCTCTGAACATCATCCAGCCACATTATGTTTCACACATAATGGATTTGCTTTTCCACAGTTTACTACACTTTAGTGTATTTAGTGTATGTGGTTGTAGTGAGCGAGGGAGTGAGAGAATGAATACAGGAAGACAGATGGATCAACACGGTGAACAAAACATACAGGTGTACAATGACAGTGTTGTGGTAAAGCTGAGTTACAATCCAATATCATAATACAGAGAGGGAATATATACTTCATTAAAATGAGCAGTGAAAGAGCACAGACGAGTCACATCAATTCACTGAACTCCTCCTGTCACAGTCACAGAATAATGATCACATTACTATAGAAACTTCTGGATAAATGATGGAACAGTTCCTCATTTTCTCTGACAAACAAGAGAAAAACAATGTGTTTTTCTTCGATTTGAGATTTGAAAAAAAAAGGCAAAAATGACAGAAGAAATTTTCTCCTCTCTTCAAAAACTTTCAAGAGTCATCATGAAGACATAAAGTACATCATTGTGTGGTGAATGGTGAACTGGAAACACAGAGCCTGTAAATGACAGAGTCAAACTGGCTCTTGTGCTGTAATTATGTGCTCATAATAATAAAATTCTACAGCTGCTGCAGTGAGAACTTTTCCTTCATCCTTCTTTTCCATCAAGATGATTTTGTCAGTTCCCTAAACACCTCACACACACACACACACACACACACACACACACACCATCATGGAGAATGTAGGACTTACAGCAAATCAGGATCTGTATTGATCATTCTTCATTGTTTTACCTGATGCTGCTCTGACATAACAAACTATAACCACTTGCAGAACAAAGTGTGTGTGTGCATCTTAAAATAAGGGTTAGTAGACACATTAAGGTCTCATCTATCTGCACAAACACATCTCTCTTGTGTTCTATTCATCCAGTCAGCTAATAATATTCACACCTTCATAGAAAACAAACAGAAACATAATGTATCACACAAGCTGCTCCACATAGACCTAGCATAGCATTTGGAGCAGGCACACAATTAAATTCCTCAAAGGCCAAATGGATTTTCTGATTGTGTCATTCTTCAGAATGGCTGTGGGCTCTGTTACATCTAAACACGATGTGTGTGTGTCCCACTTTACTCCAAACACCAATCAAATACTTCATTAGTGCTTCAGAACTGTGCAATTTGTTAGAGTTAAATTTAGGATCCATTTTTCAAGAGAACTTTCCAGAACCTTTTCAGTCTATGTTCCGCCCTGCGGGGTTCGGTCGTTGTTTATTGTCGGACCTGTAACGCGACACACCAGTTTCAGGAAGTAGCGTGAAGTGCGGCTGCGAACTGACTCCACTATGGACCCCGATTAAATCTTTGTCTGTAAGTTATGAGAAATTACATATCTTCTTCTACATCGGGGCAACTTAGTTAATATATTTTATCACTTTATATCTTGTTTTTGGGCGAGTTATGCCCGTTAGTTCGTTACATTGACGTAGTTAATGTTTGTACAGGGATACGATGTTTAGACTGTACGCCAGAGGGCATCATTATATGTCTCATGCTGTTGAGTCGGTTTTCTTTATATGTATCTGTTTATTTCATTTGTAAACATGTGCAGCATAAGGTAATATGTTGGTAATGTGTATTGTTGTGTTTATTATTTTGCAGTCTTACAAAAACTAAGTTGAGGAAGGAATACAGAAGAATAAAACTGAGGAAAAGAACAGAGATCCTCAAAACAACTTTCTTCAGCTCCTTTTTTTTCTTAAATGTTAACTATCTGCCTAGCTATACAAAGTTGGAAACGTACTACTGCGAGGGCAGAATAGTAAGAAGACAGTAATATATCAAGTTCAATACGGAGCAGCCACGATGGACGAACATCATAACACAGAAGAAACACATCAGTCTCTGGAGACTAGATCTAAGGTTTTAACTTCTAAAACATCAGGGCACACAAGTAATAAATCATCAGCAAGCTCTGCTGCGCTCAAAGCTCGAGCAAGGGCTGAAGCTGCTCGTACACAGGCTTCATTTGCTAAGAAAGAAGCTGAAATGATGGTTGAAGAAGCAACGCTGAAAGCAAAAATGCACATTCTAAAGAAGGAAAAAGATGCTGCTACAGCCGCAGCAGAAGAAGCTGTGTTTGTGTCTGCTGTGGAAAATCTAGAAATGGACTCTCGTCATGACATCGATCTACCACTCACGCCACACGACGCTGCACAGCGAACAAATGAGTATGTGTTGCAACACAGTCATGATGTATCAGAGCAGATGTCTGTGTACACATGTACACAGCCTGCAGCAGAGAAATGCAAACAAGAAGTAGGTAATCTCAGAGTTGATAACGAGGATACTTACCTGCAAACAGCTCCCAAGGATGTGAACATCCGACCAGCAGTGAGTACTATGCAACATACTCTGGAATACACTCCCGGAGAAACACAAAAAAAAAAGGACATTTAGATTCACATGTAAAGTCAAGTTATCTGAGTAAACCTACACAGTTCCAAAGGTGGGAACCAGACAACTCTCCAAAACAGACAGCAACCATGCCTGATGTTGCAAAATACTTGATGCGGCGAGAGGTGGTCACATCTGGTTTGATGGAGTTTGATGATCATCCAGAGAATTACTGGGCATGGAAATCTTCCTTTCGAGGCGTCACAGATGAACTCGCTTTAGCTCCAAGAGAGGAGTTAGACCTCCTGATTAAATGGCTCGGACCAGAGTCAAGAGAACAGGCCAAAAGAATCAGAGCCATACACAGCCACAACTCACATGTAGGACTAAACATGGTCTGGCAAAGGCTAGAAGAGACTTATGGATCCTCAGAGGCGGTTGAACATTCACTTCTGAAGAAGATTGAAGAATTCCCCAAAATCTCAAATAGAGACAATGTGAAATTAAGAGAGCTGGGCGACCTCTTACTTGAACTAGAATATGCAAAATCAGGAGGATACTACACAGATACTTCCGGCGCTGTAGGAGACGGCTGCCTTACCAGCGTCTCCTACACACCCGAGCGTTTTTTTCTTCTATTTAACTGTTTTATCGTTATTTTTATGTTACCTTTTCTTACGTATCCTATGGATATTTTGCATTCTAACATGGCACTGCCATGCAACAGCCGTCTCGTCTATTCAAGAGAGGAACTTTTTGCACTAAAGACCAACGTCGGAATGCAGCACAACGTGCCGGCAGAGTTGAGGAGGAAGTTCAGAGGCTGCAAGGCAGGAGCGAAGCTAAAGGCTACACGAAGACGCTTCAAGCCAGCGATCCCTCTATTTTAATGGGGAACGTCAACTCATTACCGAACAAGATGGATGAGCTGCTTGCACTGAGCAACCAACGGAGTTGCCGTGAGTGCAGCTTATACATCTTCACAGAGACGTGGCTCACCGATGTGACACCGGACGCTAACGTGGATCTACCGGGTTTTACTACTGTGAGAGCCGACAGAGACACGAACGCTTCTTGGGAAGAGCAGAGGTGGAGGGGTTATCATCTATGTGAACAAACGTTGGTGTTGCCGGGACATGTCTCAGTGAAAAAGGTACTGTGTTGTAAGGACTTGGAGCTGCTAGCCGTTAGCCTGCGGCCATACTACTTGCCAAGGGAGCTTAGTCACGTGATCGCACTCGGTGTTTACATTCCGCCGAGCGCAGATGCATCAGCTGCCTGTGAGAAGATACACACAGTGACTGCGAGACTACAGACTAGGCACCCTGATGCGTTTATGGTCATATCTGGGGACTTTAACCACGCTACCCTGGACTCTACCTTGGCCTCCTTCTACCAGGCTGTAGACTGTCCCACAAGGCATAACAGAACAATAGACCTGCTGTATGCCAACGTGAAGGACGCTTACAGAGCCTCCCCCCCCCCCACTCGGAAAGTCTGACCACAATCTGGTTCACCTACAGCCACAGTACACCCCCTGGTCAAGAGGGTGTCTAGAAACACACGCTCAATCAGGAAGTGGTCACCTGAGGCAGAGGATGCTCTGAGAGACTGCTTTGACACCACTGACTGGGATGTACTGCTGAACCATCATGGAGAGGACATTGAGCAGCAGGCTCACTGTCTGACCGACTACTTAAACTTCTGTTTGGATACAGTCTCCCCCAACAAGTCTGTACGGTGTTATCCAAATAACAAACCTTGGGTAACACAAGATGTTAAAGCTGCTCTCAACAGGAAGAAGGCGGCCTTCATGAACAAAGACAGAGAGGCTATTCAATCAGCACAGCGGGAGGTGAAGCAATGCCTGAAAGAGGCAAAGGACACCTACAGGAGGAAGGTGGAGAAGAAGCTGAGTGAGAGACGCCTGAAGGAGGTCTGGGATGGTGTCAACACCATCACAGGCTTTAGGACAAAGGCCACAACAGCAGGGGGGACAATGGAGGACGCAAACAAGTTGAACAGCTTCTTCAACCGCTTTGACCAACCCACGGCCCCCCTCCCCCACTGCAGCACACAACCCCCTGACTCCATCACCTGTGCAGCCCTCCCCACCTCTTACCCCCACTGCCCCCACTGCAGCACACAACCTCCCTGACTCCATCCCCTGTGCAGCCCTCCCCCCACCTCTTACCCCCACTGCCCCCACTGCAGCACACAACCTCCCTGACTCCATCCCCTGTGCAGCCCTCCCCCCACCTCTTACCCCCCCCCAACCCCATCACCCTCCACGCATAACAGCAGACCAGGTGAGGGGAGAACTGAGGAAACTTCACCCGAGGAAAGCAGCTGGCCCTGACAGAGTGCCTTCCCGTCTGCTTAGGACCTGCGCTGCTGAACTGGGTGAACCACTCCAGCAGGTCTTCAACAACAGTCTACAGCTGGGGAGGGTGCCTACCCTGTGGAAAACATCCTGTATCGTTCGGTACCAAAGAAAACCGCCCAGGTGAGCTGAACGACTACAGACCAGTGGCACTCACATCCCAGCTGATGAAGACTATGGAGCGGCTCATTCTCAATCTCCTCAAGCCCCAAGTGCATCAGGCTCAGGACCCTCTCCAGTTTGCCTATAGGGCAGGTGTGGGTGTGGAGGACGCCATTCTCTACCTTCTACACCGTGTCCATGTACATCTGGACAAGGAGGAGCACAGTGAGGATCCTCTTTTTGGATTTCTCAAGTGCCTTTAACACCATCCAGCCCCCGATGCTACTGGACAAACTGAGGGGGATGCAAGTAGAGCCCTACTTGGTGTCCTGGATTGCTGACTACCTCACAGAGAGACCGCAGTTTGTCAGGCTAAAGGACGCTTACTTCAGACACTGTCATCAGCAGCACAGGAGCACCCCAAGGGACGGTGCTGGCCCCCTCCTCTTCACCCTCTACACCTCAGACTTCTGCTACAACTCAGAGTTGTGTCACATCCAGAAGTTTGCAGATGACACAGCCATCGTGGGATGTATCAGGGATGATGAAGAGGAGGAGTACAGGAACCTAGTCTGTGACTTTGTTGCCTGGAGTCAGATGAACCATCTCCAGCTCAACACCTCCAAGACTAAGGAGCTGGTCATCAACTTCAGGAAGTCCAGCCCACAACCACGGCCAGTGACCATCAAGGACGACGAGAGTGGAGATTGTAGGCAACTACAAGTACCTCGGGCTGTGGCTGGACAACAAGCTGGACTGGTCATACTGTACAGATTACCTGTACAAGAAGGGCCAGAGCCGTCTGTACTTCCCATGGAGACTGGGGTCCTTTAACATCTGTAGAAAACTCCTGTGGATGTTTTACCAGTCTGTGGTGGCTAGTACACTTTTTATGCTGTTGTCTGCTGGGGGGCAGCATGCCAAAAGGTGTGCTAACAGACTGGACAAACTCATCAGGCGGGCGGGCTCTGTGGTCGGCATGAAGCTGGACTCCCTGGTGACAG
The DNA here is from genome assembly GCA_016801885.1 of Toxotes chatareus. Classification (NCBI taxonomy): domain Eukaryota; kingdom Metazoa; phylum Chordata; class Actinopteri; family Toxotidae; genus Toxotes; species Toxotes chatareus. The sequence continues at coordinate 16,423 of JAFBJY010000160.1, read as the reverse complement.
TGGCAGAGAGGAGATCACTAAAAAACTACTGGCTATTATGGACGATGCCAGTCACCCTCTGCACACTGTCATCAGTGCACAGAGAAGCCTGACTAGTAACAGGCTGCTCCTCCCCAAGAGTCGGACCAACCGGCTCAGAGACTCCTTTGTCCCCAGAGCCATCAAACTATATAACACCGAATATGGCAGGAGGGGGAGAGGGAGAGGAAGGAGTACAGCCTGCCGGACACTACTATTCATGTGCAATAACCCATGTGGCAATAACAATACCATCCATGTGCAATAACTCATGTGCAGTAATTTATTATTATTTCCACCTCTTAGAGCGCAATGTTTGTTTGCAATGTTTGTATATACTTTATATTTTAATTTTTTACTTGAATCCACCCTTGTTCTATTTTAGTACTAATTATTCAAGAGTTTATTCTACTTTTATATTTTATTTCATTTCATTTACATTCTATTTTTATACCAGCACCTTAGTTAGTTACTTTAGTAACTAACTTAACTTAGTTAGTTACTTTTTACTTTTTTACTTTGTAATGCTGCTTACTGTGTTTTTTGGTGTTGTACTGCTGCTGGTACCCAAATTTCCCCAAGGGACCTCCCAAAGGGATCAATAAAGTATATTCTATTCTATTCTATTCGATACCTCTCCAGGAAAAGTGGATTACACAAGGGTCAAAGTACAAAGAACAAAACCATGTGCCCTTTCCACCTTTTGCTTTCTTCTCACAGTTTGTTCGTTGCCAAGCCAAAGCTAGGAATGATCCGAGCTTCATGATATCCCAAGCAAACTACTTGGACCCAGCCAGATCAGGAAGACCCACAAAATACAGCAACAGAGTACCAGTGTCTGTGAGAAAGACTGGAGTGTCTGAAACGATGATAGCTCCTACAGGGCCTGTCGAAAAAGGGGTTATTAATCCAGACCGACAGTGCCCTCTGCATAACAAGCCTCATGCACTGAGAAAATGTCGCACCTTCCGCGGTAAGCCTATGGAAGAACGCAAAACATATCTTAAAGAAAAGAACATCTGCTTCAGGTGTTGTGGGTCAACTAAACATAGAGCTAAAGACTGTGACAAGGAAATTGTTTGTCAAGAATGTGGCAGCAAAACTCACACATCGGCTCTACATCCTGGTCCAGCACCTTGGGACACAGGAATGTCAGCAAACCAAGGCGAGGAGGAAGAGCTGCAGGAGACTCGTCCTGAAACTCCTCCTGCAATAACATCAAAGTGTACAGAGGTTTGTGGGGAAAACACCAAGGCCAAATCCTGCTGCAAAATATGTTTGGTTAAAGTTTATCCTGTAGATCAGCCAGAAAAGGCAATTCAGACATATGCAGTGTTAGATGACCAGAGCAATCGTTCACTAGCACGCTCTGAATTCTTCAACCAGTTTAACATCTATGAGAATGCGTCTCCTTATACATTAAAGACATGTTCTGGTGTCATGGAAACTTCAGGAAGGAGAGCAACAAACTTTGTTGTTGAATCCTACGATGGGAAGACTAAGCTCAAACTGCCGACTCTCATTGAGTGTGAAATGATTCGGACGATAGAACCGAAATTCCCACACCTGAAATAGCTCACTATTTCCCTCATCTGAAAGCTGTAGCAGATAAGATACCACCACTCAATGAAGATGCTCAAATTCTCATTCTGCTGGGTAGAGACATTTTACGAGTACACAAAGTAAGGCAACAGTATAACGGTGACCACGATGATCCCTATGCTCAACGGCTTGACCTCGGGTGGGTCATTGTGGGTGACGTTTGTCTGACAGAACTCACAAACCATCCAGTGTCAGAGTGTACAAGACACACACACTGCAGAATGGACGGACATCCATGTTAAGTCCCTGTCCTAACAAAATTCAAGTGAAAGAGACACTTAATACAAAGAACACTCACCAACCAACTATCATGGAGAGTAAGTTCCCAGACAAGGAGACTGAAGGGCTGGGAGCTACAGTATTCGACAGGGCGCCTGATGATGATAAAGCAGCCCTGTCAGTCGATGATCGAACCTTTCTGGAGATTATGGACCGAGAGGTTTTCATGAATGATGAAAACAGCTGGGTAGCGCCGCTACCGCTCCAAAAACCGCCGCTGTCTCCCTAATAACCGAGAGCTAGCCCTGCAAGCGACGACTCCTATCCCTCCGACGAACACTAGACAGACGCCCAGACATGAAAGAACATTTCTTGGAGTTCATGGAAAAGGTATTTGAGAATGACCAAGCAGAACTAGCACCAGAATTGGAAGAACATGAGGAGAGGTGGTACCTACTCTATTTGGAGTTTACCATCCCCAAAAACCAAACCAGATTAGGGTGGTTTTTGACTCAAGCGCCAAACACGACGGTGTCTCTTTGAATGACGTTCTGCTCAGCGGGCCAGACTTGAACAATACCCTATTGGGTGTCCTATTGCGTTTTAGGAAAGAGAGAATTGCAATCACCGCAGATATTCAGCATATATTTTATGCATTTGTCGTCCGTGAAGACCATCGTGATTATTTGCGGTTCCTTTGGTACAAGGATAACAACTTAAACAATGAGATCACAGAATTCAGAATGAAGGTGCACATATTTGGCAACAGCCCCTCACCCTCGGTTGCCATTTATGGTTTGAGAAGAGCTGCACAAGAACACCAGGATGTGTACGGCACAGACAGCAAGGAGTTCATCATGCAGAACTTTTACGTGGATGATGGGCTGATGTCAGTTCCAACAGAAAAGGAAGCCATTGACCTTCTGGACAGGACTCAAAAATGCTGGCAGCATCAATATAAAACTCCACAAGATTGTTTCCAATAGCAGTGAAGTCATGAAAGCGTTTTCCTCAGATGACCTTGCCAAAGAACTAAAAGATCTCAACCTTGGGGCAGATCCTCCCACCTCAGAGGAGTCTTGGGCTGATATGGAATCTGGAGAATGATAGTTTCAGTTTCCAAGTATCCCGCAAAGAGAAACCTTTCACAAAAGGGCATCCTATCGACAGTTCAGAGCCTCTATGATCCACTTGGCCCGTGGCTCCCATCACAGTTCAAGGAAAAGCTCTGGTCAGAGACCTGTCTTCAAAAGAATATGACTGGGATGATCCTCTCCATCAGATAAAGAAACCTCATGGAAATTGTGGAAGGAATCCCTCCTGGAATTAGAGAAGCTATACATCGAAAGAAAGTATGTGCCTGTCTCTCTCACCTCATCACATAGATTTAGAACTCTGCATCTTCTCCGATGCCTCCACTCAAGCTATTGCTGCAGTAGCCTACCTGTGTGTCACCGATGATGACAACCAGCGCCATGTGGGATTTGTCATGAGCAAAGCAAAGTTGGCACCTTACCCTGCCCATACAGTTCCACGTTTGGAATTATGTGCTGCGGTTTTGGCAGTCGAGATGGCAGATACGATCCTCGATGAGATGGACATTGTCGTACATGAAGTAAGTTTTTTTCACAGATAGCAAGATTGTACTAGGGTACATCCACAACACTTCCAGAAGATTCCATGTGTATGTTGCCAACCGTGTCAATCGCATCAGGAAATCAAGCCATCCGCAACAATGGCGTTATGTCACTACCGGACAAAATCCAGCAGACCATGCCACAAGACCCGTACCTGTAGGCATCCTTAGGACCACTAACTGGTTCTCAGGTCCTGGGTTTTGAAACTCACCACTGAGCTTCCTCAAAACGACAGCTTGATCTCATTGAACCAGACCTTGATGTTGAAGTTCGGCCTCAAGTTGCTGTCAACTACACCAAAATTAAAGAAGGTCAGTTCAGCTCAACACGTTTTGAACGGTTTTCTAGCTGGAAGAGACTATTGCAAGCGACAGCAAAACTTATTCAAGTTGCAAGAACATTCTCCAAAACACACAAAATGATGGCATCAATGTTCGATGGCAAGCAAAAACTGCTGTCGCTTCGTTGTGTCCAGCAAGAATCTTATGGTGAAGAGTTCGCTTGTTTGAAAAGAGGAATGCCACTCTCAAAACAGAGTCCCCTGAGAAAGCTGAATCCTTTCATCGATGAGGACGGACTTCTCAGAGTTGGAGGTCGCCTTACCAATACTGACTTACCCAGAGACGAGAGACATCCTGTGATATTGTCAAGAACACATCACATTGCAACTCTCATAGTGAGACATTATCACGAAGAAGTCGTCATCAGGGCCGTCACTTTACTGAGGGAGCCATCCGGTCAGCAGGAGTGTGGATAGTGGGAGGCAAACGGTTGGTTTCGAAAGTGTGCTTTTAACTGTGTGTGACCTGTAAGAAATTAAGAGGGAAGTTCATGGAACAGAAAATGGCAGAACTACCGGCTGACAGACTTACCACAGAACCTCCTTTTTACCCATGTCGGCTTAGATGTTTTTGGGCCATGGAGCATTGTCACCGCCGCACTTCGTGGAGGTAGTGCTGAAAGTGGCGATGGGCAGTGTTATTCACGTGCATGAGCACAAGAGCTACACACATTGAAGTGTTAGAATCCATGTCCACTTCGAGCTTCATAAACGCATTACGACGATTTCTTTCGCTGTTCGTGGTCCATCCAAACAGCTTCGTTCTGACAGGGCACAAATTTTGTTGAGCATGCAAAGAGTTGAAATTCAACACGGATGATCCAGATTCGGTCGTTGTTTATTGTCGGACCCATATCGGCGACGCACTAGTTTCAGGAAGTAGCGTAGGGAACGGTTACGAACTGACTCCACTATGGACCTTGGTTAAATCTTTGCCTGTAAGTAATGAGACATTGCATATATTCTTTTATCTTGGTGTAACTTGGCCGATATATTTGATCACGTTTATATCTCGTTTTTGGCTGAGTTATGCTCGCTAGTTTATTACATTGATGTAGTTAATGCCTTTAAATAGTGATGCGGTGTTTTAGACTGTCCGCCAGAGGGCGTCATTTTATGTCTCAGGCCGCTCAGTCGGTTTTGTTTGTATACATCTATTTTATTTCATTTGTAAACACGTGTAGCATAATGTGAATATGATGGTAATATTTATTTTATGTTTATTATCTTTTAGTTTTACAAAACTAAGTTGAAGAAGGAGATACTGAAGAATAAACTGAGGACAAAAAGAACAAAGGACGCTTTTTTCTTCTTGATGTTAACTATCTGTCTGGCTGAACAAAGCTGAAAACGTACTGTGAGGGCAGAATAACTGTGAAGTGTGGTCCATGCTACGTGCTCGCTTGCTGCTTATGTCTCAGGCACTGCTGAGGAATACAAAAGGAGAAATATGACCTTTGTAGATCCATCAGACATCAGACAAGAGACAGTACAGACTGAAGCTGGAGGATTACTACAACACCTCAGACCCACGGCGCGCATGTGGCAGGGACTCCAGCGCATCACAGACTACAGAGAGAAAACCTGATGAACATCTCCACCCACACCACACTCCCTGATGAGCTCAACAATGCTCAAAGAGAAGAGCTGTGGCCACAGAAGGGACACAGGACACACTGCTCTCTGTGACATCAGTGGAGGTGCGGGCTGCTCTCATGAAAACACCCATGGAAAGCAGCGGGCCCAGACCAAAGATTTACCAATGACCCTAAGTTTCCAATTATCAATGTATATATCACCATGAACACAAAACTTTTATTTTGGTTTCAAAGCTTTCCAAACAAATATACCAGCTTCCTTATACTAAACTGTTGTCCGTTCCATTTGGGAGAGACCCAGAGGTGGACTGTCCCCCGCGCCCCCCCTCCTCTTTCCCCTCCTTGCACAGCTTCTGAGCGCGGCACCTTCTCAGCAAGCAAGGGCGCCTGCAGCTGCAGGGGCCGCCAGTTTGCCAAATCCCCACACGCTAATATGATATTTAATAGAAAACCGCTTAGCGGCGTAGATTTTTTTTTTTTCACGTGGTTGTGCCGCCACCCATGTGATGCCAAAACCGCCACTGATCTGAACCACTAATAAAGTGATGCTAACTCACTGAGAAACACATTTCATTTTCTAACAACCTTTTCGTGGTTTAAAAGAAACAGCAAAAGTTTGCTTTGCATTAGTAGTAACATAACAGCTGTGATGTGGCTGAAAATGATCAGTAAACAGTGAAATAAGGCTGATATCTGAAAGTCCAAACTGGAACAGAGGAGTGAAAGTAAACCCCAGATCACAGAGGTTCAGGTAGAAGCTGCAAAAGTCTTGAGAGCTGAAAACAGAGAGAATTAAGAACAGAGCTTTCTCTCTCTAGTCTACAGCATAGACACACAGGAGTGTAGCGACTGCAGACACAGCTAAGGGAGGAGAATGTCATAGGTTGGCAATGGTCAGCCTCCTGCTACCAAGCAGGACCAACACAGTGCAATTTGGCACAGCTACCCTGTTAACTCCTGTGAGGCTGTAATGGAAATACATGCCATCACAGCTTTTGTGCTAATGGAAAAGCCCATAATATGCTACTTTTCAGGGCACCTCTGTAACAACCTTAAGCTTCTGAACATCTACCACAACATCCCTAATTCAGTTTCCACTGGAAACATTGATGCCTCTGCCTCCACCTGATTTCCTGTCATCTCTTATGGACAGCAGCATAATAAAGGCATAAAAACCCAAATCACTTAAAGATATACTCACATTCCCATTTCCACATTCAAAGCACTGATGTTTGATCCTTTCCTGCTGTCCACACTGGGCTGCCAGGAGATCTTCTTTAAAACAATTTCTGTGGAAATGATAGGTCACAAATCCATAGTCCTATTTCTGTGCAAATAGTACTTGGGCAAATTCATCAGCATTGTTAAACAAAAATCAAGTGTATTCTCAACGTTTGTCTTTTAGTGCAGAATTTCCTCTCTGTGTTTCCATCTCCCACCACAGCTTTGGTAAGGAAACATTAGGTGTAGAAACACAAAGAGGGGAATTTTGGACCAAAAAATACTGGAAGATAGAAACTTGATCTACCTGTGACTGTTGAAGCCCCATGTTTGCTTCTCTCTTTTCAACTCTGAAGTCAACTTTTCCACAGGACAGGACTGTGGATTTTATGCTCCATCATTTACATTTAGAATCTCTTTAGAAAGGATCTTAAGGTAAGAAGGCATACAGACTTCCTAGAAATCCTTTCCTTTTAACACAAAACTACAGTGCATCATAGCAAAAACAAAGTTAAGAAGTTGAGCAACCATGAGAATATCTCACAGTCATGGATCAGCATTAAAAAACTCAATATTGTCTATGAACGATACAGCACAATCAAACTGCTGAGTTTATGGGTAAGGGATTACTTCGTCAGCCACAGTTTCACAAACACATCATTTGGACAAAACATTTCCAAAACATTGTCTTCTAACCTAGACACTGACATGAACTAATAATATGTACTGACTTACTGAAAACCTTTGAGCTGATCTGGACTTTCCTGTGGTTTCTCTCTGTCCTTGTAACAGGTAGCTCCTCCCTTCCTTGTCAATAATTGTGCAGAAATATCTGAGTGCTCTTTCTCTTTCCTAAATCATGGTTAGCAAGTCCTGTCCAGTCCAACTGTTTCTGCTCCTGTTTTGACTTCTGGAACTTGTTCCCTGGCTGTGTGTCTGACTTCACCGCAGCCTGTGATATCAGGCTAGCAGGATGTTGATACACCAAAGGACAAACACACACACACACACACAGGCTCGAAATTTGGTGTCTGTGTGAGGACACTTTGCTGGACATAATGCATTCCCTCGTCTCCTTAATCCCAACCTAACCTTAACTACATCATAACTGAAAGCCTAACTCTAACCTAAACATAACCTATACTAATGATATATTCAATCTCTCTAAAATACCAAATCACAAATCACAAAAAAGTACTGACAGCCACAGTTCATATTCATTTTCCATGTCATACACAGTGAATTACACCTCCTGTCGTTGAGTTTTTTAAAATGTCAATAGAGCAGTAACAGGATTTCCTAGTACATAGCACATTAGCTAGTTAACACACACACACACACACACATAGTTACAATGTATACGTTAGCAGAAAAAACATTCAAAAAATACCTTCACTCCGCCAAAGTCTATCTGCTTCAGTGGTGAAAATGAGTGAGTGAGTGAGTGGGAGCTCCCCTCATAGTGAGACACTGGAAGTTATTTTACATCAAAACAGTAAATTTTTAAATGAAATTTTAAATCCAGTCATGAGATTGAACTGGGATGAGGACATTTTGAACTCTTTAGGAGCCAAATAAGGTTCTGATAAAGATTCTGTGAGTTTAAAACAAATGCAGCAAGAATCTAAATAACTGCATCTGTAGGGCTGGAAATGTTGTTGCATGTGAATCCCACAGACGATCCTGTATGTCTCTCTATCTTCTCTGTCAGCTTTGGATCTCTGAAATCTTGCCTGTTTTGTCACAAGTTTGAAAAACCTGTCACTGTTGGAATTCATATTTCTTTTAACCACAGTGAATTGTAAAAGATGACCACAGCTTTGATCCAGTATCAATCATCTGATCGTGTCATATCCAATGATATTTTTGCTATTGTTGTATTGGAATGTTTACTTAAATCAGGGATCTGAAACAGTGGTCAGCCATCACTGACTACTGTTCTTTAAACATTTATTATATAAATCATCTAAAACAACAAGGTTGACATTGGCAGTAAATAAAAACAAACAGAAGAGCTCAAGCATTAAATGATCATTCTTCCAAGTGCTCTCATCCTGAGGCTTAACATTAAAGGGCATGCTACCACCCACTTTGGACTCTCACCAATTCGTGAGCATAAAACCAACAGGTCAACAATGATAAAGCTTACTTTCACAGCTCCTCCACACAATATTGCTCTTACCTGGAATATCGAGGAGCATATTTATCGCACAAGCTGCTTGTGGATTACAGTTCTGCTTTTAATACCATCCCACCCAGCAGCAGACTGTTCTCTAACAAAAACATCTGCCTATGGATACAGGCAGTGGTGGAAAGAGTACTGATAATTTGTACACAGGTTGTTACATTGCTGAAATAATAATGCAATTAGAAATCCAAGTACTGACATTAAAAGAAAAAATTTAAGTAAAAGTACAAAATATTCTTCCAAAAAAGTTCTCAGAGCACTAGTTACTTTGAGTTTTGAAATTTAATGATTTATCAATAAATCTTTTGAATCAAATCAAATATCCATGTAGTAGTGCTAGCACATTTCCATCTTAGATACATGTTCGACTGGCTTTTGCCAAATTTGATTTATAAACAATTAAAAGACAAAACAAGCAATTTTTTCTGTTCAATGCTTTTCAACCTTTATAAACAATATGGTCTTTTCCTCAGTGTATTGCAGCGAGAAGCTAGGCAAGGGCCCTACACATGAGGACATGATATGTAAACATCAACATAAAGATTATTTTGAATCTTTTTCTCAGCAGAAGTTGATTTTCAGAGTCGCTCACATGCAGTTGAGGAGGAAAATGTGTTTAGCCGCATAGACAGCTTCTTTATTGCTGGGGGGAAAAACCCCGCCCCGGGCTGGGAAGTAACCAAGAGGGGTTTTGGGGAAACATCCACTTAAAAATGTAATAAATAAAACGGACTTAACCCTATTATCTGGGGGTTTTTCCCGGAGGTCTTGAATTTAGGTAAACTGAAGAGCCCCTGGGCTTCCATCTCCAAAACGTTTCACACTGTGGAGAAGGCAACAATCCCCAAAATTATCTGACCAGGGTTTTGAAGTTTTAAGGTTTATGGGGTTTAAAATGAGGGGAAAGCAACTTTGCTGGATCGAATGAAGATAAAATTGCCCCAAAAACATTAAAAATATAATGTTATCTAATATCACTCCCTTTTACCTTGAATTTACACCTAGGCTTTTCCCTCCATCAATGGGTATTTTCCTTTCAACAAAAAAGTTAATTTTAATTGTTGGATGGGAAAACATCTGATCCCTTGTTTATCCCCTTATAAAATAGATTCCCGTTTTTTCCTTACTAGAGGGACCACATCATTGATGAGGGAGTTGAAATTAACCGAATCCATCCCGGTTTGCTTTTTCATCTGATACAACTTGGCCTCACTCAAACAAAATCCCTTTATCCTTTATGATTTTCGGGATTCCAGATTTTTTTGGGGGGTTTTATGGGGAAGAGGGGTTTGCTACCCCCCGGTTTTTCTGGGCAGAAGGAACAATCCCAAATTGGATCTACAATTTTGAAAAAAAAATTCATTTTCCTTTTCCGGGAATAATTTTACTGAAAAAAAAAAAAGGGTTAAAACCAAACTACATGGGAAAATTAACAGATCAATACATTTTTAAATTTTAACCCCCCCAACCCTTTTTTTTCACTGCGGAATTCCCCAATGGAAAAATTTAATTTCCCATTTTTTGGACTAAAAATTTTACCCTTGTCCCTATTTCCCCAAAAAAAAGGGTATTTTTTCCAAAAGGGGTGAAAATTTTTGGGGGGGGTAGTTGATTTCCCTAAAAATTTATCCAGGTTTTTTGGGGAAAAAAAAATTTTAAAATTCCATCAAACATCCAAACCCCACCCTCATCCCCTTTTCTTTCGCCCCCCAAACATGGAACCTTGAGAAGGGATCCCATCAGTTTGGTCCCCACAATTTTTCCTCTCTTTTTGGGGGAACACTCGACACCACAAAACCCGTCAAAAAGAACCCCCTTCAATTCCCTTTTTGATGGGTTTAAAATTTTTTCCCCCGACCCTTTCATCCATGGCAAAAGGGGGAACCAAAGGGAACTTTTTGATGAGCTGAAAAACCAAAAATGGTTGAAAAACAACCCATTTGCAGTTATGGGCCCTTCATGCCCCTAGCAGAATTTTTACAGCGGTTTGTCTGGAGATACTTTTTGAGGGGAATGTGGGAATTAATTTTTTTAACCTTTTTTCTACCACTGAAATGGGGAAAACCTTTACATATGAAACGAAAACAACCTGGGGACGGGGTAAGCTTGAGGCCAACATCACATCTGGTAACTTGGTTTGTCACTGGTTGAAACTGTGTGGCTGCCCCCCACATGGAACTGATCCATTTTTGATGGATGCTTCCCCAAAAAGAATGAAATAGAATAATTACCAAATTTGTCTTTAACCCCCTTTTAGTCATTTATTTTTTAATTTGGTACATAGATTTTTTGTTTTTTGGGAAGTTGGGCTGTCAATTTTTTCCTTATTTTTGTAAGTTTGTGCAGGGCAGGGTTGGACCCATTCAAAAAAAATAAAAAATTAATTAATCAAAAAAAAAAAATCCATAATTTGTTTAAACCCCCCCCCTTTTTAGAATATCTTTTTTTGGAGGCCTTTTTTAAGCCAAATTAAAAAAAAAAGTTTTCCCTACATAATGAATCAGAAGGGGATTTTAAAAAATCAAAGTTTAAAGATGAAAGAAAAAGAAATAGCTCAATAAAATTTTTTATTTTTCCTTGAAAAACTTGGATTGCAAATTAAATTTTATAATTTATTATTGGGTTTCACGGATGCAATGAAAAAGATTGTTGCCCAACTGAAGTCTCCTGGGAGGTAAATTTTTTTTTTTTTTACTGATTTTTACAAATAATATTTGCATTCATTCCAAAAAGTTTTTTGGTTTGGAAAGCCCCTAGCTAGCTCCCTTACTTGAACCCAAAATAACAACATTTGTTGGCTTGATGGACCCCTTTTTTTAAAAATACTAAAAAATAAAAAAATTTTAAAATTTTCCTTTTTTTGGGTTTTTGGGGTTTTGTGCAAAAACACCCAATGGCAAACAAATTTTTTCTTTAAACCCCTTTTCCTTTTCCCCCCCTTCAGAACAATCCTCAAGGCCCCCAACCCCTTTTTATTTTTCTATTTGAGCTTCTGTTCATTTTAAATTTATACTTAAATAAAAAAAGCCCATTCCCCCTTTCGCGGGGGGTTTTTGAAAAGGTTTTATTTCAATTTTTACTATAATTTAGGAAAAAGGCCGTTTTTTAATTTTAAAAGGTTTTTTTAAAATTTTTTTTAAAATAAAAAATTTTTTTAAAATTTTTTTAAAAATTTCGGCTTTTCCGAAAAAGGCCCCAAAAAAACTTTAAAAGAATAAATTTTTTTTTCTGCCACCCGGATTAAAAAGGGGTTTAAAAAATTCAAATTAAAATTTTTTTTCCCTTTTTAAAAAATTGGGGGAAGTAATCCCCCCAAAATGGAGGGGGGGAAATCCCCCTTATTTTGGCTTTCCCCCGTGGCCTTTTTACAAAACATGAAATTCTATAAAAAAAATTTAATGAAATTTTTTTTTTCGAAAATCATTTTGGGGGGTTTTTAAAGGGGCCAACTCCAATCCCCCCGGGGAAGGGTTCTCAAATATTTTTAATTTTCAAAATTTTTCCAAAAATTAACCCCCCCCGTGGGCCACCGATTACAATGAAAACCCAATTTCCTTTCATTTTTCAAAAAAAAAAAAAATGGGTTGAAATTAATCCCTCATTCCCCGACCCCTTCTCCCATCGTTCTTTTAAAACCCCCACTTTTTCCATCAAACTCATTTTTTTTACGCGTCTGACTATTTTTTTATTTTTTTATTTAAATTTAAATTAGAACTTTTGATAGTTTCAATGAAATTTTAATTTAAAAAATTTTTTTTAGCTAATGTTCATTACCCCGAAAAAGACCCCTGTATTGAACAATAATTACACTGCATAAATAAGCGTGATGGACAAATAATAAAATTTCCCCTCCAGGGGGAAATGAAAGTTCAACAGATAACCTGTTTTGGGGGGGAAATTTTTCCCCTCATATTTGAAAAAAAGGGATGATAAAAAATTGCATCACAAAGGAAAAACCCGTCAAAATATTATGAGTTGAAAAGAAAATGACCAAGACAACACTTTAAAAAAACAAGTTTATCAGACCAGAGGTTCCTGTCATAAAACAAAAACCAGGTTACATTAAAAAAATACAATTAATTTGAAAAAACATTTTAACTCTTCCAGCGTTTTAACCCAAATTTCCCTGTATACCCTTTTCCTGATCTTCTTTTTTTAAATTGAATTTAGTTAATTATTAAACCTTTCAAAAGGGGGGACTTTACGGAAACCCTAAAAACATTTGGTTTCATCCAACCTTTAAATAAACGGGCAATTTTTTTTGAAGAATAGCTAGTTGCCCAAGATTAGGAAAACAAAACAGATTACAAAAACTTTTAAAAAGGACAAGATTTATTAGAATCCAAAAAAAATGCAAATTTTTTCCTTAATATTAGCTTCCTCAAAAATCAAGAAAGTTTCAAATAAATCTTTAAACCAAAATCTAAAAGGGGGGGATGAAGAGCAGACTTTACAACGAAATCTTTCAACAGGAGAGAGTTTCTCAAAAGGAGACTCCCTTTTACCTCTACACAGAAATGGGGAACCCAGACAACCGGGGCAACCCGGGAAACGGGGTTCAGTGAATGTGGTGTTAAGGTGTGAGGTGGATCAGTGGCGGAGACCTGAGAAGGACAGGGGCGGGACAATCCTTTAATCCATTTCAGAGACAGAGGAAAAAATAAAGGATGAAATGCTTTCTGTTAGGCAAAGAGAAAAACGAGCAGATCAGACCCCAGGACTGATGCCCTTTCCCAAACACACAATTTTTTTTGACCTTTCCCTTTCCCTGAACTCCTGTTTAAAAACCCATTCTCTCCCCCTCCGTAAAGGCCCAGGACCATTACACACAGGCGGGGAGCAGGGAAAACGTCGGGATGATCAGGATAACTGATCCCCCTCCACTTGTCCCCTTTCTGTTGTTGCGGGACTTTTGGGTTTTCTGTTTACTGTTTTTTTGTTGGGGGTTTGAAATCGTGGAGAGAAAAAAACAAGCCGTTATTGATCTATCACCGATCAGAGACATTTTGAAGGGGGAATGATTTTTTTTTCGGGAAAAAAGAAACCACTTACATTTCCCTCAGACCGGTCTCAACCATCGGATCCCCAGGCTCCATAAAAGGAGGAGGGGGTCGACCCACCCCTTCTTTCAGCATGCAAACTTACATTCCCTAACAGAGGGTTTGATTATTCTGTTCATTCGAAAAGACAAATGCCCTAGTCCTTATTTTGGGAAAAGGGGAGGAAAAATTCACTTTTTCTTTTCCCGTTAATATCACAACAAAAACTTAGTGTGGATTTTTAGAAAACAGAGAAAATCAGAGACCATTTTATTTTTTTGGTTTGAGACACTAGATAAAAATTTGAGCAGTGGGTCTTTATTGTTGGGGTGTTATTATTGGGTTTCACCTGAACAGGTATCTAAAATCTTTGGGGTTGTTGTGGTGGCCTCTGAGTTCAAATTTGTTGGTTTGGAAGGGTTTACTTTCAGTCAAAATTTTCCCCCTGGGTTTTGGGGATGCAGTGGGAAAACCAGTCTGTCCTTTACCCACCCGATTTTGATTGTCACAATTTTCTTAAATATGAAAAGGGGCTGAGAGATACTGAATTTAGAGAAACCCTTTTTGTTGTTGGGGAATTCAAAACCTTTTTTGAGATCTGTTTAGCTTTCAACCAAATGTTTCCCCGCTCTTCCCCCCTATCCAAAACTGTCTTGGGTGCCGGCCCTCCATACCCAGGGGCCAGCCCGGGGGATCCCATCCAGAGAAGCACCACTCCTGGTCTCCTGGATGATGTAGCTCATCCAGCTCTCTGATGGGGGGGGGGCTCAGAGCTGAGGCCGACACCCCTCTTGGGTCAAAATCTGACAGCCTGCAGACACACACAACATCACACAGGAAAACCCCTTTACACCTGTCTTTTTTTTATTGTTTTTTTTCATATTTTGTTTTTGCTCCCCAATGTTTTTAAAGGGAAATTCCCAAACATCATTTAGATCAAAAAAAACGAACTGGCAAAAAAAAAAAAAAAAAATTGTTAGTCTAGAAAGTTCTGCAGAACTTTTTGTAAAAGTACTTTGAACAATCCTAAAAAAGTTGGCGTTTATCCACTGATGTAAATGATCAAATATCAGCTAAACAGGTTGATGGATCCCACCCAGGTCTCCAGGGGCAGTGTGGACTCTTCGTCCAGCAGACAAATTCACCCCGAATCCTGCAGGTCATTTTTTTCAGGTCCAGGTCTTGAGACTAAGGGCTGGGACCAGCAGGACAGACCTTTCCAGCTTTCTCTGCAGGTTACACCTACCGTCTGAAGAGGAAAAATGAAGAAAAGGCAAATGACATTTGTGTTAAAGGGCAATAAAGGGAAAAAAACCCCAGTTTGTTGCAGCTCAAAAACAACAGACCTGCATTTGAAAAACAAACATCAAACACAGATTTTTCAGTGAAGCAGAAATTGCCTTTTTTCCACCCCCAACCAATGAGGAGTTTTACTTTAACATCTTCATTGGCTCTGATTCAAACCTTTTTTTTATTCTCAACAAGTTGGAAAGAATTTATGACACAATAATAAAAGTATTCAATCGTAAGTATTTGGACATTGAATGTTATGTTATTGGCTCCACATTCACTTCAAAAAATTTAATAATGCATGACAGTCAATGACTGAAAACTTTCACTAAAAAATTAAATCTTGGGGAGTTTTTTTTACCATTTTATTTGTCCCGTTACTTTAAAAACTAAAAAGGGGTGAATCCCCCACAGTTCTTTTTTATACTGATGCCAACCTAAACAATTTTATAACAAAAGAAATGAGCTTTTTGTCTAAAGGTTTATATGTTGTTCTACAGAAATGAAGCTGAATAAAAAACAAAATAGAAAAGTCAAATTTATAACCTTTAAAAACATTAATATGGGCCTCTTAAAGTCAGTTTTTTGCACCAAGAAATATCCAGTCATTTCAACAAACTGGAAATATCTGACCTGAAAGTTCCCGGGCAGGGGATTTCAGTCCAGAAGAAGCTTACCCCCGAATCCTGCAGATCACTGTTACTAGGCCAGGTGTCTCAGACTAGGGGACTGGGGGCTGAGCTGAGGGGCAACTTTACAGCCTTCGGAAGGGTTCGTGCCGTCTGAAGAAAACAATGAAGAAAAAGTCAAAAAAAATTTGCATTGAAAGACAATCAAAGGAACAAAACCCCAGTTTCTCTTTTCCCGTTTTGAGCGGGCAATTAAAATGAAAAATCAGTAAAAAAATATGTACAGTCAATCGGAGGGGTGGACTGGGACAAAAAAAGGCCCCATTTTGGGTTAGCCGCCCCCCATAATTTTAAAAAAAACAATTTTTATGTGTTCCCCTTGAGGATTTTTTCTATTTTTCCCAGGGGAAACCCTGGGAAAATTTAAAGGAAAAAACCCCCTCAAAAAAAAAATAGCAAACTCAAAACACATTCTGGTTTATTTTAAATGCACTTTTAAAGAGCATTGTCGGGACCACCAAGGGGGAGGAAAACCCCGAAATTCCCAAAAACTTGAAATAGATATCGAAAAAAACATCTCTTTTCTCCTCAAACCAACACCGGCCCGACTAGACAGGAAAAGAGGGAAATAACCATAAATCA
>JAFBJY010001567.1:0-18870 GCA_016801885.1 Toxotes chatareus | reverse complement strand
AAAATCAAGGGTGTTTTAGGTTCAGACAAATTGATAGTATTAATTGTTTTGAGGTTTTTGAATAACACCTCTTGCTTTTTTGGTTTATACACTTATTGTTGATGGGAGCAGACACAGTCTCTATAGGATAAAGGGAATGTTGAATGGTAAGAATCATGGGTGGGTGACAGTCTAGAGAAACCAGAGAAGCTGTAGGACTGCAACTCTGCCTCCTGGTCTCAACTCTGGATTGTCATGACTTTGGTTGTCTAATAAAATCCATATTTCTAGATATGAGCTGCACCATCCAAAGTGGGATGGATGCCGCTCTCCTAATCAGACCAGGTTTTCCCCAAAAGTTTCCCAGTCATAGAACCAATGCAAGAATTCAGAAATTAACCACAGAACTTTGAAGTTAGCTTGATTGGTAAACCAGGATAACTAAAACACTCATGGATCATCATAATGTCAGCCTTCTACACACATCATCCAAATGTCACCACAACATTCACAAACATTCATGTCAACACAGATTCATAACATGCTGCTGAGCTCAGTCAAGTCTGGAATTAGAAGAAAAGATCAAATCAGACATGTTGACTCCAAATCCTCTTCATCATTGAAGTTTTTACATGACCTTCTTCTTCCTGAACTTTGTGTAACTAAACAACATTAAAGGACAATTCACATTTCCTGACTTCAACCAACAGTCAGATGTCACACATTGATTTAAAGAGTCTTTGGTGCAGTCATCCTTCCTGTGGTCCACACTGACTGTGAAGTGGTCTCCTCCTAACACAACTACACTGTAAGAAATGATTTTAATGAGTTCACCCGAGGAATGAAGCTTCATCAGTCTGACTCCAGACAAATTTTAGAAGAATACTGAATTCCTCCCATTCTGCTCTGATATATTCAGACCTCTGTTTTTGGGTTGAAGGTGTGTGTTTCCTGATTCTACCTCTCCTTACACCAGGAGAGAAACACCTGCTTCTGACTTAGTCTTGGAGCATAAAGCAGAACCTCCAGACTGATCAAAGCTTCCTACCACAAGCTGTTAGAGTACTGAACAGCTGAATCTGAGACTATCCACCATTAACCTCAAGACAGCTAAATGGGGTTTTACCCAGCACTGAACACTTTAATACTTGACAGTGTACAATACAATGACAGTTAAAGTGCCAGTGCTGTCCACTGACAATCTTGCACAATGGCGCTTGGGGGGGGTTGGGGTCTTAGGGGTGGAGGTCAGGGAAAGGGGGGCTGTTTTGCAGGGATTGAGGCAGGCTTGTTTTTCTCTTGTATTTATTTAGGATGCATTATTTTACATTAATTTTTTTACTCACCTCTGAACCCAGGAAACGTCAATTTCATTTGCTGGCACTGCAGTTGTATACAGGCAAAGTGACAAAAATCTGATCTGATCTGATTTGATTTAACACAACCATGGAAAGAGACTGTACAGGAGCAGTGGAGGATTAGATGGATCTGATTTGGCAGAAAATGAACATAATATTCATAATTATACTTTCATGTCATGCCTTATCATCATCTGTCACAGATCTGGGTCCAGGCCTATGTCGCTGGGGTGGACTCCCACCCAGTCCACAATGTATCGAAGTCTCAGCAGGACCTCCTACAGGTGGCAGAGCCCATGGGAGATGGAAACAAGTCCGAGTCGGGGCTCAAAACACATGACCCCTGAGAGATTGAGTCTCATGCTCAACCAACTGAGTTAACCGGTGATAATTATGTTCTCAATAGAGGTTAATCACCTGAAATGAAATTTTACTGCTTTACATGAAAACAAAAA
Organism: Toxotes chatareus; assembly: GCA_016801885.1. Lineage (NCBI taxonomy): Eukaryota > Metazoa > Chordata > Actinopteri > Toxotidae > Toxotes > Toxotes chatareus. The sequence goes on along the minus strand of JAFBJY010001567.1, from coordinate 17,078 downwards.
GACTCAAAATAACATGAAGAATTATTATATGAATGTAGAATGTAACAATTACTACTAAATAAACAGAAAACTTACAGCAACAATTCACAAATCAACTGAAAAATCTAGTTGACAAACACATTTAAAAATATCTCCAGAAAAAACACACAGCTGATCAAAATTTATAGAAACTATTATGAACAATGAGAATAATTTCATACTGTGGATATTTGAAAAACAAAACCACTAATCTACACTGACTGATAATGTTAAAGATCATGTCTGACTTACACAGCCTTTCTGCATTTCCACACAGTTGGGATCAGTCTCCGTGTCCCTCCTCTGATGTGTTGACTTGTTCAGGTCCAACTCATCCAGAACCTCCTCTGACATCTGCAGAAGGGAGGCTAGAGCTGAACAGTGGATTTCAGACAGTTCCTTCTCTGATCTGTTCTCTGACTTCAGGAACTTTTGGATCTCCTGATGTACTGAGCGGTCCTTCATCTCCATCAGACAGTGGAAGATGTTGATGCTTCGTCGGGAGAGATATCATCTCTGTTCATCTCCTTCAGGTTGTTAATGGCCTCTGGATCGTTCTGTCTTTTTTTTTTTCTACCAGAAGGTCAAGAGTCTCTGGTTGGACTCCAGAGACAGGGCCATGAAGGAAGGAAAACAGGTCCAGGTGGCCATTTTTACTTGGAGGGATTTCTCCATGGCATCCCTCAGGAGGAAAATTGAGGATGTAGTGCACTGTTATTTACAAAATTCTATAAGTTTTCCAGATAAAATCCCAGTGTTTGTCATCTTGTCCCAGGAAAGTCCTCAGCTCTGTTGTCTTCCTCTCTGTGTAACAGTGAACATGTAGACTGCAGCCAGAAACTCCTGAATGCTCAGATGAAAAAAAGCAGTAGACTGTTTTCTGGAAGATCACACTCTCTTTTAAAGATCTCTGACAAACTCCTGAGTAAACCAAGGCCCTGTGACATCAAGACCACACTGCTCCAGGTCTTCTTGGTAGAACATGATGTTTCCTTTCTCCAGATGTTCAAACGCCAGCCCCCCCAGTTTCAGAAGAACTTCCCTGTCAGCCCCTAGCCCTGTGGGCTGGTCTCATGTCCTCATCATACTTGTGCTTCTTCCTCTTTGTCTGAACCAGCAGGAAGTGAGTACAGGTCAGTCAGGGTCTTGGGCAGCTCCTTCGCTCTGTGGTCAACATGTGCCCAGAACTGTAGCAGAGATCCAGCAGAAGACTGGGATCTGGACACATGATGTGGAGGCTCCTGGATGTCTTGATGTGAGATGATTCTTCTGGACACTCTTCATCCTGGATCTCCCCCTAAAGTACCCCTCCTTCTGTGGGTCGGTGAAGCCTCGATTTCTGTTACCCTGTCAACACATGGGAGGGATCTGATTGGCTGCTGCAGGTCGGAAGTGTCCAGACCAGAGCTGAGGGAAGCAGATTCCCTGGATGAGGTTTGTCAGCAGCACGCTGACAGATGACTTCTGTGAGACATCAGACACACCTCCGTGTTCTGAAATCCAATTTAACCCTTTTAAACCTGCCATAGAGCCAAATCCGCCAGAACATATTATACATTTTTACCTGCTGTGGTGCCACATATTTTTCTAAATACAGAGATGTCTTAGCTGTATCCCTCAAAATTAGAAATATAGAAAAGTTGCACAACATAATTTTAAACCACAATAAATTTGAGTGTATTCATTGGCTAGTTTTTGAGATACACTCAAATTTATAAACCAAGACAAAAACAAAACGAACACCCGCTATCTGGATTATACTAGTTTTATTGTGTGCGCTGTTTATGGATTTTTGCGACTTTTACTGGTTTTCTGCACACCCACTGTGGAAGAGAACAGCTCTCTGAGACATGTTTAAAGTTTGATATGTAAGTGTTACTCCTCCAGTTTAATATGCAAAAAGAATTATTGCTCTATCTTATGTGGTTGCAGTTTTACCGGCATTTAAAAATTGATATGCAAAAGAGATCAAGACCCGTGCTGAGATTAAATGTTGTGAACAAATATCCAGATTTTGTTCAAATGTCTAGAAGCTAAGGGCTCAATTTTAAATTTGGAAAAAATGGAACCTCTGACAGGTCTACAGACTCTGGAAGTGGCTCAGACCTGTTCATACACCAACCTCACAATGACAGAGACTGATAAACAGTAACATGAGAAAGCCTGCTTTTTTTAAATCTGGGGAAAAGAGTGTGCATATTTCTGTTTTGTGTGGACAAACGTTTATGGATCTGGCCCCTGGTGTCTCCTGTTTCCCGCAAATATGTCTGAGAACTGAATCATCCTCAGGTCAGTTTGCACTTGAAACAGTCTCTACTTGTGTCTGAGGGTCCAGGTTCATCTGATCCTGGGGGATTAAACTGTTTGGGCCAGTCACTTTCATAGACGACAGCTGGATCCTGACTCTGCTTCAGTCTGAGGTCCTGTCCTCTAAAAAAACAAACACATTTTTATTCTATCACATCAATCACTGATAAATTGTCTGAGGACAAAGTCATTCTGGGAACTCTCAGCTGACGGCCCTGCAGCAGCGTCACCATGTAGCACTGAACACTTCATGAAGGATGGGAAGCAACACACAGCATCCATAAAACACTGTTGTGTCAGTTAATCATAAAAAATGTGCAGTTTCCACATGTTGATGACCTGACTAAAATTAGCTCTAAGAACTGTAGTGGAATATTTTGATCTGTGGATTTATCTACATTTGGGTTTTTGTGTGTGTGTGTGTAGGTGTGTAGGTGTGACAACTGCAGGACCCCAACACACTGAACACTGTTACAGCCCAAAGTTCAAGGTTTTAGATTCTTTTTTTTGTGTCTGAGGGTCCAGGTTCATTACTGAAGGCTGGGGGATTTTTGGGCCAGTCACTCTTCACAGACAGACAGCTGGATCCGACACTCTGCCTCAGTCTGAGGTCCGTCCTCTGAAAACACAAACACATTTTTTTTCATATTCACATCAATCACTGATAAATTGTCTGAGGGCAAAGCATTCTGAAACTCTCAGCTGACGTCCTGCAGCAACTCACTGAAGGATGGAGGCAACATATTGCATCCATAAACAACACTGTTGTGTCAGTTAATCATAAAATATGTGCAGTTTATCTACATTTATCTACGCTGGTGCTGTGTGTTGTGTGTGTGTGTGTGTGTATTGATGAAGATGAAGGAACATGTCACCCAGTGTAACAGTGTGGTTCACTGATGTGTTTTAATATTTTCTGGCCCCAGAGGAATCAGATCTATCAGGCTGTGATAACATTCTGTGTGGGTTTGACTTGCACATTTATTGGTTTATTGAAAGAAAATATGGAAAGTCACTTGAAAGTAAAAATGTTCTTTAGTCAGATCATTTCAAAGAAACAAGCAGCCTCAGCAGTCAGTATTAATACACTGATGAGCCAGAAGAACCAGGGGAACTGATTATCTGCCAACACTATGGCAGCTGTTCAGGCAGAGACGGCAACTCAAGCAGCATCACACCAGACTTGACTCATTTAATCAACTGATCTCAGTCTTCAGACAGTTGATTGGTCAAACTGTGTGCTCTTCATTGGTTGGAACAAAAACCTGCAGCCACATGGACCTTTGTGGAACAGTTTGGACACCCCTGGTCTTTCCAGTTGATTTGAATCCTACTTTGGGAAATTTAAATTTGTTGTTGGGAAATATTTTACAGCCAAAGCAATGCTCATATCCCTGCAAAAAGGGCCCTGTATGAGCATGTTATTCCACCAATGACTCAATCATCCCCACAGAAAACATCCCGAGGCAGAGCAAGACTCATCTGTCCAGACCTTAATGTCCTGATCTTTTCTTCTCCTCTTTAAAACAGTTTATATGTGGGCAGCAATGCACAAGCTGTGATAGAGGAGCCCAAGAGGGAGAGGGAAAAATTTGTAGGCCCCCCCTTTCAACCCATAGCACAGGTCCCTGCCTGTTCGGGCAGGAGACATACTGGTTTTTAAATGTCTCCATCATTTGTCCTGTAGAAATATCAGCTGCTCCTCCACTGATTGGCTCTTCTTTCCCCTTTCATATCTTTCACACGATTCAGAGACGACCATTTCATTCACTGACAACGATGGACTGAGATCCACTGTTTTATCTGACAATCTGTTTGTCTGCAGTGTTTCTGTAGAAAATGACTTGATGAAACAAGCTGCAGGTGATTATTCCAAAAACAACTGAGACTCAGTTCATTTCTCCTCATTATTATTCCAGGGGGCCCCTTTAAGGGCAATTTTTTCTGCCTTTTCAATTAGTAAAGTCTTTAACTATATGAAGAGCAACAAACCAAACCAAACCAAACAGCAGAGACACAGATAGACATCAATAAAAAAGCAAATATGTCCTGACAGACAGTTTTTCTGTTTGTAATGTGACCAGCCACAGAGATATAATCACCTATCGGGGCTGCGAGATGCTTTATTGTGAGAGTATTTATGGATTTGGGGCTTATCATCTAATTCATCAGGTAGAGTTTGTCCTGATAGGACAGGAGGCCTCTGACTCTGTGGATGGAGTGTTAACTGTCCTCTGAAAATCACAAAAGCCTGAAACCCCGTCGTCCCTCTGAGCTCAGTCCCGTAGAGTTCATCTAATGACAGAGAAAGTCAGAGTTTTTCCCCAGCCGCTTCCGGTGAGCTCAGACCGCATTTAGGCTTAGACTGCGGAGAGCAGCGGCTCAGGTCCGCTCCTCCACAGGCTGATTCAGGCAGGAAAACCGCCTCCCGCAGTGCAAGTGGAGCCCCAGACTAACAAAGGCCCCGTGTTCAGCATGACCATCAGCTCACTCTGTTCTACCTGACTCCACCGCTTCTATGCAAATATCCCCACAACATGGCGGAATGACGGACCTCTTCGTGCCTCACCTCGACTATAGGTTGACAACTCAGAGTCTATAAACTAAAACACAACGCGGTATAAAAATAACACTACAACATCGAAAAATTCGTACAATAGATAATTCAGGTAACTACAGGAAGTGTTGAGAGTAAAACATTAAAAGTGCGGACATTTACCTTCAGACAGAAAAATCATCTGCGCCACAAACTACGGTTAAAGTAAAGTAAACTTCAGGAAGTACAGTGAGGGGAATTCAGGGTTTTTAAGAGAGCTGCTTCTGGCTCGGCTCACTAAAGAGCCGACTCTTCGGCTCCCAAATGGCTCCTCAGATTTTTTTGTTGCTTAAATGAATTTATTACTAAATAACGTAAAATTATGTGTAAATTTAATTATTAATGTACAAAACATACATTTTTGTATTTATTTATTATAAGTGTTTATTTATTATGGCTTGGCTAAACATTGATTATCGGGAAATATGCTAAAAGAATTTAGTGGGACTGTCAATGTGAAAATGGCAAAAAGGTGACAAGGATATATCCAATAAACAGTGATGGTCATAGATGAGCTCTGGACTAACGACAACGAGGGTATGCACTGTAAAATATTAAAAGTGTTATGAACTTGTAAAAATAATGATGTAAAAAATAAAAAGCAGCAGATGTATTGTAAGTGGAAGTTAGCTGCACTTTTAAAAACACAGCAACTAGGGTGACAATGTGGAAAACATCACAAGGGAAAGGACGGAGAAATTGATGCAGTGTGAAAATGAAAAGCGACCAATGACATCAGCAGTAAAGTATCAGCAACCAGAGGATTCTGATAAACACTTGAAAACTGGGTGAAACCAGGTATACACTGTAAAAATGACAGATGAAGCTGAAAAACTCTTTACATTTTAAATAAGCTTTACATTTCTTGTTTAGTCCAGATTTCCTTCTGGTTTTCATTCATCTTTTCTGGAAGTCTTTTTTTTTTAGGTTGCTTTTAAAAATTCATTGATTCGACAAACTCTTCAGAGTAGTCCAGAAGCTTTCTAACTCTGTGAACCTCTAGAAGACAGTTTATTAGTTTCTACCTTTGTTTTCTCAGATCTTTCAGATAAACTGTAGCAGCATTTTAGTTTAGACTCAATCAGCCTGAAGTTGTCTCAAGATTCAGAGAAAGACAAAACACCGATGATGCTTTTCAATGTAGAAGGCACAAGATCATGATTAGAGTCTTTAAAAGCAAAAAGTCAGCAACATTTTTCTCCTGCAATAATCGTAGCTTCCATCTTTAAAGAGCTGGAAGAGGAAGAAGGTGTGTGTGGAGAGTGAAAGAGACAGACATGCATGAGGCTAGAACTATCTGTTCAACAGTGAGAGAGTTTCTCTAGCTGGGAGGAGACTCTCTCTGCCAGCATCTCTACAACCCAAACCCAGGATATAGAGGTTCAGTGAATGTGGTGTTGTTTTGCAATCTGAATGTTGGCCCTCAGAGCTCAGAGCTGAGGCCAGAGAAGGCCTGTCTTCCTCTGTGATCAGACATCCTGACAGCCTGCAGACACACACAAGCCATCACAGAGGAACCATCTGCTCCAACACCTGCTGCTCTGTTTTGTTCTTTATTGTTTATATTTTTGTTTTGGTTCTGGTCATTTGGTCCAGGGTTCAGCCGTATTTCTTGTGGCAAATTCCTTAAATATCATCTGTAGGATTAAAAAAAAAAATCAGCAACTGGAAGCAAAAACAAGAGAAAATGATGAATAACTGAGTCTAGGAAGTTCTGCTGAATGTAAATTTACTTTGAACAACTTATGCATTGAAGTTGGCTGTTTATCCACTGATGTAAATCAGATATGAGACAATCATCAGCTAAACAGAATCAGAATCAGAAAACTTTTATTGCTAGGTATATTTACACATATACAAGGAATTGATGTGGTAGTGTTATTGCAAGCTTTAGTTTGAACAAGAAAAGTTTTTAATACTAAAGGGTTGATGGATCCTGACCTGAGAGTCTCCAGGGTACAGTGTGGTACAATTAACTGGACTCTTCCCAGTCCAGCAGACAGAAGCTTCACTCCTGAATCCTGCAGGTCATTGTTGTTACTCAGGTCCAGGTGTTCCTGACCAGAGGACTGGGGGCTGAAAGGCTTGAGGACAGAGCTTCACAGCCTCTGAGAGGTTACAGCTGCTCAGTCTGAAAGAGGAAACAATGAATAAAAAAGTCAAATGATACTTCAGGTTGAAAAAAGGACAATCAAAGGGAAAAAACCCAGTTTTAACAGGACCTGCATTTGAAAACTGGGGCTAAAAATCAAACACATTTTTTTTTTTTTTTAATTCTGCTTTATTCTCAACAACTTGGAGACATGACAGTTAAATTTGACACAATCAGTAAGTACTTTTCCAATTCAATTTCAATTTTAAGATAAGACTTTCTTGATTCTACAGCGCGGAAATTTACTTGGTAGGCAGCTTACCCAGAAAAACAGAAAAAAAAAGTGCAGAAAAAACAAGAAATGTGTATGCAATTCCAAGAACAAAAATGCAGAAAAAAATATGGTGGTATCTAGAAAGTTGAGGTTAAAAAAAAAAGAGAAAGAAGAAGATGGTAGCCAGTGTGTGTGGCCAGTCATCGCATCACTAAGAAATTTATTTGTGTTTTTGCTGTTTTTACACCTGTCATCCAAAAAGTAGACTGCACATTTTTAATAAATGCGACCGCCAGGCGCTTCTGGATCTGGCGTCTTTATGCCGATATCTGGCTACAAGTTTACTCAGGATGATCAAAAATACACTTGCCTCCAGTTTCTTTCCGGGATCCCAGCTCACCTTTGCACCCGGCAACCTTTTCTACAGGGTGCCGCGCCATCGCCGCTGGGGAAACGAAGCGTAGACCTCCGTGAGGCTGAAGACCCGGTTGAACGCATCTCTCTGTGAGCTCAGGGGCTGGGCTGGATGGACTTCCATCCCTTTCCCCTGCCGCAGGAGTCGCTCACGCTTCAGAGTCTGGTAAACATCTGTTTTGGTACCTGTCATCAGACGGCGGATGCCCACGCTTTGGACCCACGCCGTCTCCGGCTCACTCGATTCATTAATGGGCCAGTGGGAAACCCCACCCAGAACCTGGGCGGCCTCTGTGCGGAGCTCCACGGGCTTCCCTCAGATGCCCTCAGTCAGCCAGAGATGACGCAAGACCCGCTTCCTCGCTTTATGCTGTTGCTGAACGCTTCGCTCCATTGCGAACAAGACCTTTTATTCTAAACGACATATTTTAGCAATGGGCGCCCAGGACTTCATGTGCCTGGCTGAAACCCGGCAGGCAATTGGATTATCTCTCTTTCTGAATGAACTGTGCCCCAGGGTTCGCTCCGTGTTCGGCACTGCTCGCATTTCCGTCAACATGAGAGGAAGACTAAGCTCTGGAGTCCATCGGGATCGTTCCCCCTGTAGACTAACGAGCTAAGACTCTTTCAGCTCGCTTGAGCTCTAGATGACCTTAAAAAGTTGAAATCTAGCCGTCTTTTTTGTGTATCCTAATTTACAGACCTCCTGAACCTGCTCGTGTGTTTTAGATGAATTTGCTGAGATTCTTATCTTCTATTATCAAACTGGAGTCAATTAACTAATGGTTGGTGATTTTAACATTCATGTTGATAATCCCTCATGTAATATTACCTCAGAATTAATAACCCTAACTGATTCTTTTAAACTTGACACAACATGTTTCTGGTCCTCCTTCCATGAGAAGGCCCACACTCTTGACTTGGTTTTCTCTTAGGCCTGAGTATTGACCAGATTTATATTAGAGACAGCTTCCTAGAGTGATCACTCATGTATATTATTTAGCGCATACTTTCCACTTTTACCACTGTCAAAGCATTATTGTTTCTCAACGACGCATCATAAACTCAGTCTGTCATTGGAGGGTTTTTCAGAGTCATTTGATCCTGACCTTATATCAGAATGAGTGCAATGATCATTGGAATCATCTAGGTTCTGCCTTTTTAATAATCACTGTCTGTCACTTTTAAACAAGGTAGCCCCTGTTAAACAGAGTATTATCTCTCCAGAAAAATCATGCCAGTGGATACAGGGAGGATATTTTGCTCTTTTTAGGTTAATCCTGCCGTAGAAAGCAGAGCATTTATGGAAATCTACTAAGCTGGAAGTTAATAGACTTGATCTTATGGACTTGGTTTTCCTCATTGAGCGAAATGATAAAACAGCTTCAGATCTGCTTATTTCCAGCAGTTGGTCCCCTATCTAAGTCAAAAAATAACCTGGGGTATTTCTTTTTTGAGACAATTACTAATATTGATTACCACAAGCAGCATCTCAAATTCAAATTGGACCCAGCATCGGACTGCAACAAACTCCTTTTTTTATTTTGTGAATAAGGTTCAAGATTTGAGGCCAACATCTGTCCATCTGAGGATGTCCAGCCCGGAAATTCTTTGCTTCCATTTCACTTGATCCACTTTCTCACTCCGTTAAAGCTTGGGGATATTTGATCATTGATAAAAAGATCAAACCTTCTTTCATGTCCTCTAGATTTTATCCCACATCTCTGTTTTAAAAAGTGTTTGATCAAATTGGCCCTTGCTTGGTGGAGACTATTAACCTCTCTTCTGCAAGACTGTGGCTCTGTTCCTGTAGCTTTTAATGAGCAGTTGTAAGCCCATTTTAAAAAACTAAATCTAGATCAATCTGACTCAAAAAATCTTAGGCCCATTTCAGAAACTACCTTTTATGTCCAAAATTTTTGGGAAAAAGTCATGGCTGAACAACTTCAATTTCCTTTCTTGGAAGACCATGACTTGTTTGATGATTTTCAGTCCGGCTTTCAGTAAAATTCACTCCCAATGGGACTGTGAAATTCCTAAAAGTTTCAAGCGATGTACTGATAGTCGCAGACTCTGGCCAGTACACAGTCTTAGTGCTGCTGGACTCTGACAGCTGCGTTTTGATACCCTGTTAATCATACTGTGTTTTAAATCGCTTACATGATGATTTTGGCCTTCTGGGTCAGTACTAGATTACTTTGCTTGTTATTTCACTGGCAGAACTTTTAGAGTATTTTATTAAGCTGTATTTATGTAGTGTTATTTTAATTATCTTATTTTTATCTCATGGCACTCTGCCAAAGCCCTCTGTGATTTTTATCTGTGAAAAGTGCTATATAAATAAAGTTTACTTACTTACTTATCCTGCTTTCAGGCAAGAGAGCAGTTGAGGATCCTAGTGCCCAGCTACCACCGTCAGGTGCGCCTCCCTGGCTTGTCGGCTAAATCCCAGCCCCCCCACCACCTCCAGCCTGAAAATCCAGGCCTGGCTTTTACATGGAGACACAAGTCTGGAAACCATCAGGCGCCTTCAGGAGTCCGTGACCAATCATCGAGCTGAGGTGCACTCGTTGTTGAGCGTAAATCAACTGACTGGTTGTGCACACCTTGATAAAACCAACGCATTTAACTTCAGCCACTGTAAAGTTTGACTCATAACTAAACATGTGTGTCGATCAGGGAGGGAAGCAAGCCCTTTCAGCTCCCTCTCCAAAAAACGGGTTTAATACGTATCCCCAATAGGGACATAACAGATATTAAACTGATAAGAACAGATACTACACTTGATTTTAGCCAAAAGGCCAAAAGATGAGGCCCAACCCTTTGAGCTCCAAATCAAGCTCTTTGGTACAACCGTCACTGTCACGGTGTCCCGTTTGTAAGCCAGCTTATCATTAGCAACTCCGCCCATCTGTCTGCCGTGTACTTTTCCCTGCCGCTATACAAAGATGTTTGACTTTTCACCAACTCAAAAGGCTCAGCCATACAGCAAACCCGGGCCAAAATAGCTTCAACTCATTGTTTCCACACCAAAGCCTAGAAATAAAGCATCCCAGAACAACATCAGCACACATTTCTTCCACAAACAAGCAGCAAAGTGGGGACAGGAGAGCTCACACTTCATTTTGTCATGGAAAGGCACCCCCACTTCCCCAATTCAACGGAACACGGGAATTGTCATGATAAACACGCCAAAAACGCCGCTCTGAGAGCTTCTGCAGACAACACTCCCGCTAGGACAGACTGCAAAGCGACATGTAACTCCAAACCAACAAAGCCACTTCACAAAACGGAGACCTTCAACAGGTTAGCAATGGGCATTCCTGAAAATTGTGTTTTTTTCACACACGAATAGGGAGGCGTGAACACAGTCCCCACTACCGAAAATATGCAGTTGAGTTTCCCCAAATTTGGGGAATTAGGGTCAGCAAGCCAGAGTGCAATGACTGAGCCTCACCCTGGTGAACCACCTTGTTGATCATGGTATCTCCCCTGCCAGGTAAGTTGAGCTGCAGTTGGGAAAAGAGGTAGGGGTACCAGGCACAGCACTATGGCTGGGCGGTGCCTACAATGCATAATCCCACATTTCAGTGCCTGAGCATCAGCTCCCTTGTCTGTTACGTTATGGCTGAAAAGATACAAACACTGCTGCAAAGGGGGTTGGGGCCAGGCAGCGCGTTTTTGTTGGATCTACCCATCATGCACTGCTCCAAAAAAAAAGGGAAACCCTGTGTGAAATCCCATAGTCAAGCTTTCTTGGGAAAGAAAGAAAAGGCCCAGGGTTTCTTTTAAAAACTTTTCCCACTAAATGAAAAAACACGACATGAACTATAACATTTTGGACTTTGAAAACCTTTGGAGCTGATCGGGACTTTCCTGTTTTTTCCCCTTTTGTCCTTGTAAAGAGTACCCCCCTTTCCCTTGTCAAAATTGTGCAAAACATCTGAGTGCTTTTTTTCTTCCTAAATCTAGCAAGCCCTGTCCAGTCCAATTTTCTGCCCCTTTTTGACCTGAACCTGTCTCATGCTGTTTTCCACTTCTGCAGCCCTGAGATAGACGTAGAATTTATACAAAAGGATAAAAGGACAAACACACACCACCCAAAATACTGGTACTTATATTTTGTGAGGACACTTTTGGCTTTGCACCCCCCCAAACCCTCTCTTTTTAGACCCAGCCCCATAAAACCTGTGCCTCTGTCAAAGAATAAAAAAAAAAAACACAGACCTGTAACACATAAGTCATGTATTCATCTGGAATGTGTTTGATGAGTGAAAAGGGAAAAATCCCATGAACTTTTTTGAAAAAAGCTTCTTGTTTTTTGTTTAAAACTGTTATTTTTCAAGATCATCTGTCATATTGGTAAGTTCAAAATGGTTATTTCTTTTTTTTGTCAATTAACTTTTCTTGTCTCAAAGGAAAAATCCCCAAAAGCCTAAAAATAAAGTATACCAGCAAATGACAACACCTGACGATTTTTTCCCCCAAAAAAAAAGAGCAAAAACGGACAGGGAGCTCCCCTTTAGTGCCTGTAAAAATGTTTGTTTCAAACTCAAAAGGTCAGCCAAAGGGCCCGCCAAAAAAAATTCAACTCATTGGTGCCCTTTTCCCCGGAAATCTTTAGTAAAAGGGAAAAATTGCGTTTTGGGGAAAAAAAGAGTCAAACAGGCCTGTCTCAGAGAGCAGTTGAGGACCCCCAACGCCCCAGTACCACCCGGGGGGCCCCCTTCCCCTGCTAAACCCCGCCTCCCCCCCACCTCCAGCCTAAAAAAATCCAGGCCTGGCTTTTTCTGGAACTACAAAGTCGGGGAAACCATCGGGGGTTTCAAGTCCGGACCAATCATCATGAACGTGTTTTTGGGCCCGGGGTTCCGGGGTGATATCAAAAATCAACTGACTGGTTGTGCACAACTCATTGAAAAAAACTTAGCTGCTTTTTCCTTCGCCACTGTAAAATTTTATCCTAACTGAACTTTTCAGAGCTTGTTTTTTCACAAAGTAGAAAAGTTAAAGGGCCCTCATTGGACCCGGGGGGGGGAGCAAGCCCCTTTCAGCCCCCTCTCAAAAAAAGGGGTTTTAAAAGTTACCCCCATATAGGAATTCGATATTAAGCGATAAGAACAGAAAAAATTGATCTTAGAAAAAAGGGAAAAAGCGATGAGGCCCGCCTTTGCCCCCAAATCAAGCTCTTGGTACAATCCGCCGGTCCCGTTGGCCACATCCAGAAACCCCCCATCTGTTCGCTTTTCCTGCCATACAAAGTGTTTGATTTTCACCCCCCCAAAGGTTCACCCAACGGCAAAGCCGGCCAAAAACTTCAATCACTGTTCCACACCACAGCCTAGAAATAAAGCACACTAGAACAACATTAGCAAAATTTTTCCACAAAAACAGCAAATCGGACAGGGGGCTCCCCTTCTTTTTGTCGGGAAAAGGGACGCCCCCCCCAATTCCAATTGGAACACGGGGAATTGTCGACTAAACACGCCCCCTTTTGGGGCCGCCAGGACTTGAACAACACCCGCGGGAAAAACGCAAAGCGACATGTAACCCAAATCAACAAAGCCACTTCACAAAACGGGGGTTCAAAGGTTGCCGGGCATTCGACAAAATTGTTTTCTTCCACGACGCAACAGGAAAACGCAAAGAGTCCCCCCCCAAAAATTTCGGTGAGTTTCCCCACTTTTGGGGAAAATTCCAGGAGCGCACAGCCGGGCGCAATGATGATCACCCGGGGTGAACCACCTTGTTGATCAGGGTACCCCCTGCCAGGTAAGTATGAGCTGCATTGAAGGGGGCGGTGGTTTCACCAGGCACACCCTTTGGCGAAAGTCCAAATGCATAATCCAATTTGTGCCTTGGCATCAGCCCCCTTTGTCTGTTCATTTATGGCTGAAAGACACAAACACTGCTGCAAATGGTGGGGGCTTTGGCAAGCTTTTGGGATCTACCCTCATGCATGCTCTGCCAAAAAAAAAGGGAACACTGGGGAAATCCATATCAAGCTGTTTGATTTTAACTGTTCTGGTGTGTCCATTTACTGCACCTCTGACATCAGACTGTAGAATGTTGATACATCAAAGGCATAAAAGGACAAACACACACACACACCCCACACATACTGGTATTATATTTTGGTAGGACACTCTGCAAATGCATTCCCCCCCCAAACCCTTCCCTCTTGATCTCAGACCTATGTCAGTACCTGCTCTGTCAAAAAATACAAAAAAAAAAAAACTAGACCTGTACACACAAAAATCATTATTTATGTATTCACTGTAAGTGTGTTTGATGAGGGGGAAAAAGCAGAGAACCTTTTTTTGTAAAAAACTTCTTTGTTTCCCTTTTCTTCAAACTTATTTTTCAAGCATCATCTGTCATATTGAAGAAATAAGTTTATTCAGTAGTTTTTTCTTTTTTTTTTTCATATGCAGGGGCTGGTAACCTCCAGTGTTTTTAGAAAAGTTTAATTTCGATTTGGGGGAATACACTGTGGAGGGGGGTGGAGGAAAAAAAAGGTAGTCCTCAGAGAGATCAATGAATGAGGCCAACTGATTTTTTTATAATAACCATCTGTGGTTATACAATTTAAAGAAATGATAAAATGTCACTTTAAATATGTTGCTGGGACAAAAAATGATGAAAGAAATGAAGAATTTTACCATGACTTATTATATTTCTGGGGAAGAACAGATTGAATATGGAGGTCCCCTTGGACATAATAGCTGTTTATCAAAGGGCTGTGGTGTCAATATTATATGTTGATTTTCAAACATTGGTTTTAAGAACCCTGCAACGTGAAACCAATTTTGTGGGAAGGCTGAGTTCCTAAGGATTTCACCACCCGCACAGCAAAGGGTTTTTTTTATCTGTCTGATGATTTAAAAAATGATATTTAAGGTCCGTCCCCCAGAAGACCTTTTACCCCCTTATAAACTACTAGTGGAGTCAAAATTCAGCAAGCAGCTGAACTCCTCCCCTTCTTTCTCCTCAGCAGTCCTGCCCTCTTCTTCCCCCCTGAGCCCCAGGCTGTGGCTGGGTTTTTTGGGCTAACGCTACAGCGGGTCCACTATGGCTCTGATTTTCTGCAAAAAAAGTGTTTGACAGTTGATTTAAACACCATGTAAATTCAGCAGCCTGAGGAGGGAAAGGGAAAAGGCTCAGGCCCCGGGGTTTTTGTTTTGTGTCTTCGGGGCCAGTGGAGGAGTTTTGTGATGAAGATTGAATGTTAGTTGAACATCTGCACAGATTTTAAGTAAACTTTTTTGAAAATTGAAAAGGCAACTGGACATATGTTTGTCTGGGAAAACGTTCGCTTTATCCCAAGGGGCTTCATCAGTTCATTGTCGTCATCATCCGCACTAGTCTGACCAAGAAATAGAAGACCCCGGTATTTTTTCCTGTTTGGGTGGGACCACCAAAGTACCTAAAGTACTGGTTTATGGACCATTGTTGTGTTCCCCGTGAAAACAGCCAGGCCATATGACCTAGTTTGTGTCTCATGTAAACAACCTCTGGGGCGGGGGTTTGGGATGCGCCCGGGGGTGCCTGAGGTTTTTTTTACCCCTGGGTCCATAGGGCACATTGTAGAGGGGGGAAAGGTGGTTTTTGGACCCCTCCTCTGTTTAGTAAGGGTTTTTCCCATTTTCAAGTTTTCTTTGACTCCTCTCTAAAACCTCTGTCCTCCTGTCCAGGTTTTGACATTCCTTTTTCAAAATTGTTTTTTCCTTTTAGAGGGAGTGACAGCTGAGACTGGCCCTGAGGATTGGGCCCTTCTGTTTGGGGGCCTGTTTGTTCAAAGGTTGTTTAGTTTCCCAATATATAGGCCCTTTGTTTCTCACTGCATTTGACCGCAAAATGGTTGTTTATATTGTGTGGTATTTTTGTTTTTGGGGGTGTACAGTTTCTGTCTGAGAGTTTATTTGGGTTTGAAACATACAGGAATTTGATGTTTGTTAAAAAATCCCCTGATTTTTTGAGCCCCCAGAAAATAGGAAGCAATTTTTTTGTTTTATCTTCCTTTTTCCCAGCATCCCCCCTTTTTATTCTTTCTGAGCGTTTTTTGGGGCAAAGGAAACTCGGAAAACCAAAAGCCGCCCCTTTATATTTTTTGTTCTTCTGCGGGCCCCGGGGAGGTTGGTATTTTACCCTTTTTGCAAGGCTGATAATCCAGTTTGTGCCCCAGTGGATGATGTGATAAAAAGTAGGTATCGATCGGTGTGTGGGGTTTCCCCTTTTCCCCCAATGGGAGGCTCCCGTCTCAGCAAGGTGAAAACCCTACAGTCCCGGAATGGTAGGTATGGAAAGGATGTGGGCCCAAAATGGGAAAAAAACAAACCCAAGATTTAAAACTTTCACGAACACATCAACCGAAAAACATCAAATTCACAAGAAATTTTCCGTTATGGGGAGGAGAAGCCAAAATTTGCTCAGATTATAAAAAAACCTAAAAACACTTTCAAAAATTCTTTCAACAAGAGAATTGTGATGTAAACCTGGGAAATTAAAAAGATAGGAGCAAAGGGGGAAAATTAACGGTTTATGGAGGGAAAAAGAACAGCGGGGAATGGCGGAGGGAAAAATCAAGTGGGGTTGAACAGGTGAGAAGGCGGACACAATATTGGGGTTCTGGGCTCCAAAACTGAGTTTTTGGGAAAATTTGATGGAGAATGGGCATTAACAGATATGAGAAAAGAAAAATGAATGCACAACGGTGTCAAGGGAACCAAGAAAACTAATGTGAAGGGTTGTAGCTTGCAAAAAAAGTGTCAGCGGTAAAAAAAGAACGGGGGATAAACTTAGACTTGGGAAAAAAAAGCCCTTTTAAAAGGAGACGGTTGGTCCCGGAGGGGGGAAGGTCGGGGCCCTGCCCCTTCTTAGAAAGTAAAATGTTGGTCACCCCAGCATGGGGTTTTTAACGGGAAGAGTTGGGCCCCCAACCCTGCCCCCCCCAGGACACTTTAAAGAAATTTTTGCCCAAAGACAAGGAAACCGTTGCAAAAAAGATGTCCCAAAAACCAGAACAAAAATTCCCGGGCCTAGCTAGGGGGAAAATAGTAAAACAGTTACCCCACCGGGGGGCTGAGGGAAATGAAGATACCCAGGGGGATCCATCCAGGGTGATAGTAAGATAAAGAACCCTCACATTTAAATCGCAAAGGGGGTGGGAAATTTACAATAAATACGAAATAATTGTTAATAAACGAAAACTAACAGAAAACTGGCCAACTAAAGACAAATGTTATAATATTTATAGTTTTGATCGCATTGATGGATGTGAGAAATAACATGAAACATATTTGGAGTTTTTTTTGGGAAAAGTGAAGATGTTTTTTAGAGCAGTAGCAGTTTTTTGGGGTAAGAACGGCTGGAGACTG
>JAFBJY010001566.1:0-45909 GCA_016801885.1 Toxotes chatareus | reverse complement strand
CCATCATCAAACCAGCACTTGGGCCTAGGGGTGCAGAGTGAGGGCTTACCACAGCGGCAGGGAAAATCAAAAGGTGAAGGTCCATAAAACTAGCCACCAGTGACACCGCATACCAACAAAAAGAAATTGTGAAGAACACCACCACCAGGGATCAACTGCAGTCTCAGGCCCTCGGCACCGGTTTAAAAGAAAAGAAAATTAAAACAGGATAAGTGCTTCACACATACTGCTGACTAAATAAATAATAAAAAAAAACATTTCAAATATACCCAAAAAAACAAAAAGAACAAAATTCAACAAAACAAAAAGCTACAACCTAAATAACTCAAGAAAAATGATATAAGAAAAGGAAACGAAGAAATAACACTATAAAATATTGTGGGGGTTTCTGTGGAATAGACCGGCTCAGGACTCTTCGACAATCAGCACAGTGCTGAGCAGGACCGTGCAAAAGAGCAGCAGTCTGCGCCAAACGCCACAAAAAACAGCAGTACAGAACGGAAGGATAGAAACAGAAACAGAGTAAGACAGAACAACAGAGTAAAACAGAACAGAAGCACACAGAACAGCAGTGCCTCCCGGGAGTGGTAGCCAGTGGCAGGCCAAGCACTGCCAGGATGCTAAAGTCCAATAATGTCCCCAGTCAAGGTCAATGGCTCCCTACCCCCACTGTAAACAGTGTTGGTAGGCACCTCTTCCTTCTCTGAGGCACCAAAACGGTTTGCCAGAACCTCTTTGAGGCCGGTCCATGTTTCCTTTTTCTAGAAACTGTTCCATAACAAAATCAAACACTACACATTGCTCTTGATTTCTAAGCTTCCACTTGTGCTTTGACTGTCTCTCTATGCAGTTTATGTGTCTGATATTTTGTAATACTTTGTGTTTTGGCTTTTTTCTCTGTGCTGCACACTTGTCTATTATGAGAAAAGTGACAAAGCAACACTGGCTCCTGACCTTGCCCTCACAGTACAATACACTGCTTGTGGTTGAGTTCTCTTGTGCATGTTGTAATGTTGCAGGAGTCTACTGTGCTGTTCTTGCAATACCTCACTTAACAACCGTCTAAGTCAACCTATAGGAAATGTGTTGCTCATCTGTAGTTCAATCTTGTCTCTGGAGATCAGTTTGAGCTTCTCATATTCATATCATTCTGTGATTGTTTCTGAGTTATTCTCCTAAAGGTCCTTTAGGAGCAAGAGACAAAGCTAAAGAGAAAAGCCATCACTAAGACAAAGGAGGTTGAGTTGAGAGGCAGAGCAATACTTGAGGAAGTGGGATAAACAGAGGAGCTCTCATAATTGTACATGCCCTGATCTCAGTGCTGTCTTGGTTATTTGGAAGGAAATTAAAGAATAACATGGGACAAATCTGAGAAGTATGAGTCCTAAAAGAGATCTTTTCATTGTGTGTCCAGTGTCTCTTCCATGTCTTGATTATTTCTCTCAAATGTCTTACTGGAAGCTATTTATGAGTGATATATAAGTCGCTGTTGAGAAATACAAGAATAAACTGAGAATGTAATTTAAAGAAAGATTAATTACTGTAGTAATTAGAATTAACTGTAAAAAACAATACTCAAAACTGAAAAGCTTAACACTATATTTGGGTAACACCATTGAGTGATAGTACAGTGGTATATCAATGTCAATTATGAGTATTTGGGTAGCAACATTTAGACTTTTTTAAGAAACATGAAAACAAAAATACAAATATATAAAAATATAAATAAGATACCAAAAATAAAAATAAATTAAATACAAAAACAAAAATTCAGTTTATCATCTACTCACCCCTTTGAGAGGGTGGGTGAGAGAGCAAGGTCCACATACTGTAGACTATATAGCAGTGGTTTACTCATACAGAACCTGCTCTGGCTTCTACATTTGTTGACAAAGCTTTTCTTGAGCTTGGCCTCCTTGATTTGTTCCTAACCAGGTAGAGTTGCACATCTCAGCGACACAAGCTGTAAGATAAGAGCATTAAAATCTGGCATGACTAATTTGACAAAAAGAATTACCGTATGACAGACAATTCACAACCACACCAATTTGTGTTGTGCAATATAACACTGTGTAGCGCTCATTTTTCAGTTCAAAGAATTGCAAAACAAGCTAGTTCTTAGGGGCCAATCATAAACATAAATGTAAATGATCTATTATCATTAAAGGTGCTGTAAGTAGATACCGGATAAAACTTCATATAGCCCCTATAAAATACAGTTTTGGGTTTTATTAACTTTATTTTTAGATTTATTTTTTGTTTTTAAGATATAAATGTATGAGGAGCACTGTGTTTTGAGGTGACTGTCATAGTTTGAAATAGCCGCTAGAGGGCGTTCTATGTACGTGCTATGCGTAAAGTTCAGTGGGCGTGAGCGTTGCATACTGGGATCAAGATGCTCCAGCATGAGAACTTGGCGTTAGCGAAATCATGGCGGTGCAATAAAGATTGAAGATAATAGATCTTTTATGAATGAAGTATTGTTCATTTTCATGTTCCTGAGTCCGAATGCGTCTCAAGTTGTTGTCAGGGGAGTTCTGTATTCACTTCACTTAATCGGAGGATTTGTTTTTTGTTGTATATATGTTCTATAGACCTCGCAGCGTCTTTTATTGAATTTAGCAGGCTAAGTTGCTAATAGATGTAACTTTTTCAGTTCGATGCGTGATTAAGTAATATTGAATCTTTACAACTATCTAAAAACCAATCGGGGTAAAAATGTAAATGTATGGAGATGTTGTAACGGGAGAATAAGTAGAGTTCTGCGGGTTTAAGAATGTATTTATTTCATGGACGTACGGTAATATGTTACCGCGCCATTTCAGGGCGCCATGTTCGATACGGGAGAGTCAAAAGAATATGTTATATGGGTTAATGCTTATGAATGGTACCTGTATCGGGTTTTATTTTGTTATTGTCATGATATAAACTGTGAAAATTTTCTGCGTTTATGTGATTAAAAAAAGAAATTGCATAAGCATAAACGTAAATAGGGAAAGACACGATTGATTAGAGATAAAAAGAATAAGTTGTGTAACATGATCTGTTAATACTGTTAAAAGAAACATTAATGGTGTCTGAGGTTTTAATGTTCTGCACAATTCATCATTTTGTTGATGTTCACAATATTGTTATTACACTTAATTCAAAAGAACAATAGAGATATGATACTGTACAGTAAGCGATTGATAATTAATTTTTATTTCCTGCTATGGCAGATTGGTTTTTTGAGTTGCTGAATTCCATTCTGGGACAAGCGTGGCTATCATCCAGGGTCCTGTTCGACGTGTGAGACAGGGTCGAGAAAAGATTGGGATTCTCGTCTTCATTATCTTCCAGATGCCTGAAGCAGATAAGATCTAGGCTGCAGCCAGCATACAAGCATACATACACTCAACCACCACATCCCTACCCGGGTAGCCCACATATACACTATACACTGGACAACCAGATGAATATTGGAGTCAGACAGCGATAAGCTGTGAAGAGACAATTTATTTCTAGTTTTGTTTTAATAGGTTGGGGATTGAATCTAAACTGTGATTCTGATTTTTTTTTTTTTTTTTTTGGGTTGTCAACTGTGAAAATAAATTCCTGTGTTCACCTTTTGTACTAACCCATCCCTCGCTTCCTTGAGTTGAAGCTGAGCAGATCAGTCAAGTGTTATTCTCACTGAGCTAAGAGTTACACATTGGTTACATTCATTTCTAGTGCTAAACTTCTATTCTGATAGTAATCATTGCTACACTGTCCTGATTGGATATAATCATTATCCCCACTATCTTGGCCTGAAAACACACAAAAGCCTAATTTTTGAGAAAGCTTACTTAGGATTCCAGTCAACTTTTTTCCAGTCAAGGACCCACTTTCCTTCCTTTCCTGAGGGTTATTGCTGTGGGTAAGCGACCAAAGGGGACTGCATTTTGACACTCCTCAATTTATTTTTTCTATTAAAATATTTATATTTGAGGAAAAGCAGTGAAAATGGATTTTAATTGTACTAGTTCAGATTAATTTGATCACCTTTAGCTCATTTATACGCTTTACCTTATACTTTATCATTACCTCATCACAATAATTAACATAGTGAATTGTTTGTGCTGTTAAATTATGTTCATACTAGAATTTAAGCAAAGCTGGGGCTGGTGGGAGTAAGCTGGTGCTGATGCATGGGAACAAACTGAAAAGGAAGAGCAGGAGGGGATAATTGTGATTGAAGGGATATGCAGACTGGGATGAGTAAACATGAGGTTGCATTTGGGCAGTATGGAGTGAAATGCCCATACTCTGCCTGTAGAGGGCTTTGCAGTGCTAATGGGCTTGGCGTATGCTGTACAGAGACTGTGGGGGCTTAAGTATAATGCACAAGGGGTAAGGATGGTTGGCTCTGGAGTGCACAGGTTGGGGCAGTGTGCTTGGGTACACATGGGATTGTGGCACTTGACTTTGCTGCTGTTGGGCTACAGACACCCGTGGGCAGAATATGGCAGACTGTATAATGCTTGGGAAGGCTGGAAAACTGGGGGAGTATGTCTGGGGTGCCTGCCTGGAATATTTGCTGCCTAAGATCCACTGGCTGGTAATTGTGTGCTTGAGGGCATCACACTGGTGGGTAAAGGAAGTCTGGGTAATCTAAGCAGAGGTTCTTGTGCAACAGATCTGTATATGGACCCTCAGTCCCTTTTGTTTCAGGTTGGGTCATATTGTCACCTGTAGTTAATTGTGTGGTGACAGGCTGCAGGCGTCTCTCATGTCTCCCTGACATGGCAGTGTCTGAACAGACTGGGAAATTCTCTGGGAAATTGCCTGGGTTTCTGTACAGACTCTGATAATGCAGGCTCTGAATGTGACTTATATGTATATGGGTCATGGGTTTCTGGATTAGAAGTCTTGTCCTGTTGTACACATGCTCCTTCACAGGATTCATCACCACTTTGTTCTTCAAATTCATCTCCTCCCAGAAAAACTCTGCTCATAGTGGTCAGAGTCTGTGTCTGAGTTCTGCTAAATACCTTTCTTCAGCTGTGCCAGTTCTTGCTTTAAAAGGACGGCTTCTGGAGGTGAAGGACAGGCTGCTCCATCCTGTGCAAGGGCCTGGCTGTAAAGCTGGGTTTGCAGTTAAACCGACGGGAGCGCCAAGCATCTCTTTTGCATATCAGTTTTTAAATGCCGTAAAACTGCAACCACATAAGATAAAGCAATATTTTTTTTTGCATATTAAACCAGAGGAGTAACACTTACATATCAAACTTTAAACATATCTCAGAGAGCTGTTCTCTTCCACGAGTGGGTGTGCAGAAAACCAGTAAAAAGTCAAAAAAATCCATAAACAGCGCATACAATAAAAGTAGTATAATCCAGATAGCGGGTGTTTGTATTGTTTTGTCTTAGTTTATAAATTTGAGTGTATCTCAGAAACTAGCCAATGAATACACTCAAATTTATTGTGGTTTAAAATTATTTTGTGCAGCTTTTTTATATTTCTGGGGATACATTTAAGACATCCCTGTATTTAGAAAAATATGTGGCACCACAGCAGGTAAAAATGTAAAACATGTTCTGTGGATTTGGTTCCATGGCAGGTTAAAAGGGTTTTAAACTCACAGAATCTGTTGAAGGTCTCTTGGTTTTAATCCAACCAAGGATCTTTCTCTAAACCTAACCAAGTAGTTTTTGGTGTCTAAACCAAACTAAACTACGTCTGTTCACGATGAAACTATGTGTTCATTATTATTACCATGATGAGGAAGATCTTGTATAAATGCATGTATGTTCTAAGTAGAGTTCTAATAATCTGTAAGTCTTGGTAAAGACTGGATGTGGAGTCAAAGCTGAAGAACTGGCCTGTGGAGCTTCTCTATGATATGTCACTGTCACAGGAAGTTTGAGCGGAGCAGAAAGGACTCAGTGTTTATGGACCTGAATCTAATCTGATATGATTGTCTGCTGTTGCCATTGAACTATTTGTGTTTCTCTTAAATTCTTTGCGTAAGAGCTGTGCAGAGGCAGAACTGGGCTCAGTCTCTTTGGTCAGGCGGAGGTGCAGAAGTGTGCCTTGCTGAGTGCTTGTCTGCTGACTGCTGGGGTAGAAATGACTGAAAGTCTCTTCTGTCTCCTGCCTATCCGTGATTATTGTCCCTCTCGCCACCTTCACAGAATCTCTGAATGAAATATAAATGAAAGTCTCCACTGGCCGTTCAGTTTGCTGTAATAGTTTACATATTTAGATTGAAGTTTTAAGCTTCACCTTTTCTCCCACATTGACTTTTTTTGTCCTTCCCTCAGTTAAAACATGTCACTTAGATCACTTCCTTGCAAATCATTGCATAGACAAGCCCCCTGGCATCCCTCAAACAGCCCTCACACCTAGCACACACCTCTCACCATGCAGGTGGATGTATCATGGTGAGGAGGAACAGGGAAATGAAATCAGAGAGTGGTTTCAGGTTCTTCTTCCGATCTCTCGTTTTCAGTGCCTTGGCACATTCTAGGTTCTCTAGGAAGAGTTTTGTTCATCTGCCAGCTTCTCTTCTGGGTTTTGGTGAATAATGTGCTCTTTACTTCACTCTATTTTTCTGTGGCTTTCTGTCTCTTCTACCTTGAGTAAGACAGTGTTTGTGTGTATGTTCTCTCTCTGCTGGATGTTGGTCTCTTTCTTCTGCATCCCATTAGAGCAGCGAAGCATGAAGCTGCTCTGACTCCATCTGGGTTAATAAGGACCTGCAGCCTTCATTCTCATCTCTAAAGCCTGACTCAGACCAGTTCTCTCTCTATGCTGCACACACACTTCTCAGCCTGGTATGGATTTTCAGATCCTGTCAGTCCGCTTGTTTCTCACAGGACACATCGCCTCAGCTGTCCCAAGTAAGGAAGACAATTTAGGCAGATGAGTTTCAGCAGCAGGATTGGCTGGACTGGGGTTGAAACCCTGATCGCTTTAGAGGATTTCAGTTTGCAGCTGGAAAGCTGATTTTACAGTAACTCTCTGGTTGAGAGGGAATCCATGCAGAAAGTTTATCTGCTTTCTAGGGCTTTTATCTCTGATCACTTCTGATCTGAGTTTATCTTTAAATGCATCAGTACTAAACTAAATTGAAGCCCTGATGACGGAGTTTTACTTCCACCTTTTTATAAGGTATATGAAGTTTCACCTCATTTAATATAAGCTCAGAGAACTTTGGTAATGCTCGTTGTACCTTTGATGTTAAAATACCAACATAATTTTGAGATAATAGTTACACTCACATTCAAAGATGGAGTAGGAAGCTGATGGTGAAAGTTAAAGATGAAACTATATCATCATATTCTGGGACACAAATGTGTTGCCTTTGATTGGCACTCATATTAGATCAGATAAATCTCTCGTTGGTTACAGGATATGTTCCACAGGCTTTTAAGGTTGCAGTTATCAAACCTTTACTTAAAAAGCCTTCTCTGGACTCTGACATTTTGGCAAACTATAGACCCATATCCAATCTCCCTTTAATTCTAAAATTCTTGAAAAGGCTGTTGCAACTCAGTTGTGTGATCATCTACATAGGAACGGTTTGTTTGAAGTTTTTCAGTCAGGATTTAGAGTTCATCATAGCACAGAGACAGCACTGGTGAAAGTTACCAAAGTTACTGCATGGAGGTCCGCAACAAAGGCCTCTACAGCACAGCCCGAGCCAACCTGAAGAGGGGCATCAGAGAGGCTAAGGCAGACTACAGGAGGAGGATAGAGGACAATTTGAGCAGTAACAACAACAGGCAGGTGTGGCAGGGAGTTCAGCATCTGACCAACTACAGGACCAACCTTGAGCTGCTGGAGGTGATCCTGCGCTGGCAGAGGAGCTGAACATCTTCTTTGCCCGCTTTGAGGTCAAAGCATCAGAGT
The DNA here is from genome assembly GCA_016801885.1 of Toxotes chatareus. Classification (NCBI taxonomy): domain Eukaryota; kingdom Metazoa; phylum Chordata; class Actinopteri; family Toxotidae; genus Toxotes; species Toxotes chatareus. Next base: position 38,033 of record JAFBJY010001566.1, on the reverse strand, counting down.
CAGCACCACTGCACCACGTGGCCCACAGTGGCAGAGGCCTCAAAATCGAAGAGCATGAGGTGAGGCGTACGCTCACGGGGCCGCCAACCCGAGAAAGGCAGCTGGTCCTGATGGCATCCCGGGACACGTGCTGAAGGACTGTGCAGATCAGCTGGCTGGAATCCTCACAAAGATCTTCAACCAGTCCCTGGCACAATCCACTGTCCCACCCTGCCTGAAATCCTCAACTATAGTCCCCTGCCCAAGAAGCACCACATTTCTAGCCTCAACGACTACCGACCAGTGGCACTCACTCCAGTGGTGATGAAGTGCTTTGAAAAACTGGTCCGTAGTCACATCACAGCAGCCCTACCCCACAGCCTTGACCCCCACCAGTTCGCCCACAGAGCAAACCGGTCCACAGAGGACGCCATAGCCACAGCACTTCACACTGCACGATCACACCTGGAGCAGCAAGGAGCTATGTGCGGATGCTCTTTGTAGATTACAGCTCTGCATTCAACACCATCCTCCCTCACAAGCTAGTGGTCAAACTAGGGGACCTGGGGCTTCCACACTCAATCTGCATGTGGATAGACAGCTTCCTCTCTGACCGCAGACAGAGGGTCAGAGTGGGCCACCACATCCACAGCCCTAAGCCTCAGTACTGGCTCTCCCCAGGGCTGTGTGCTGAGTCCCTTGCTCTACTCCCCTACACACACGACTGCTCCCCAGTTCATCACAGCAACAAATGGTTTTTATGCACTGACTGGAGAGCACTTTAAATTTCGTTGTACCTGTGACAATGACAATAAAGATCTATTCTATTCTATCTCCAACAGCTACTTCAGTCTGCTGCCATCCGGAAGGAGACTGAAGAGTCTCCGGGCCAGAACCAGCAGACTGAGAGACAGTTTTGTCCACCAAGCTGTCAGGATGCTGAACTCTCTCCCTGCCTTGCCGTCCCTCCCCCTGAGGATCCCCGCACACACGAACCCTAGACCCTCACCCACATCCCCCTCTGAACCCCCCGAAATATGGACTCACTCCCACACACACACACCACTGGGCTGAAACAGACTTGCACCAGCACTTACATCCAGCTGCTGCTATATAACCCTGTTACTGCTTAAATTACATAATTTGAGCTAAAAATTACACACAAATTCTTTTGTGTCACTGATTTTTGTATTATATACAACTCTCTTCTCAACTACTGAGATATGTTTATACTGTTTATACTGTTGTGTATTGTTGATGGAACTGTGTGTTTATACTGCTTATGTTTATTTATGTTTATACTGTCTTTAATTATTTATCTTTTACCGTAACACTGTGGGCCTAGGGAGCACTGCAATTTCAAAACCTGTGTATGACCTGTACATATGGTTTCGACAATAAAGTTGACTTTGACTTGATGCCATAAGCAGCTGCCAGCTTGGTGTGTTATGATAAATTTTTATTGTTACTTCAGCCACATTTTCTTGTCAAACAATATTTTTGAAAGGATTGGTGGAAGTGTCTGCTCTGAAGCCTATGAGAGGTGACATCCAGTATTTCAACTGTTAATGTTCATTGCTGTGTTCGGGTTAAATGATCAGTATGTGCATGCTTGCACATGCAGTCATTTTAAGCAAGACAAGTCCCTTTTACCTGTGAAATAGAATTTTGTGGAAGTGTGAAATGCCACTTCACAAGAGGAACTGGCTTTATTTCTTTTTTTCCTTAAATTTCCAAATGAAGTTATTTGAACACTGAGTAATTCACAGTGGGACTTTGTGTCCTCTTGGTTTTGTAAAGAGACAGACAGATATCTGGTATCATCAGTATCTAGTTCAGAAGTAGTTTTGGATTTTGTTCTAACTTAATGTTGTATGGTTGAGGTTGAGGTAGGATTTGTGTGAATATCATTTGGTCATAACTGTCTGTGAAGCTTTGTTACAGCCGGGTCAATATTGTAAAATGCAGAATACATTTCAAGCTCAGCTATTGTGGCACTTTTAGGCAACACTTCAGTGTTCACTTGTTCACCAAATGTGTTTCACAACTACATTAATACCAAATATGCTGCTAATCTTAAATATTTATTTATTGGTCACTCTTTAAATATTTTGACAGCAACATAAATTTCCCTGTTTTATAAAAAAGCAAATTCTTTTCTCAATAAAGCAACACTTATGTTTTCATTCAATAAGAACATCTGTTTGCTGGAAGGTAGAAATACATGGTACCGGAGGAAGAATCTCATTGTTAGTCCCATATGTTGAATAGAATTAGTGAAGTAAGAAGAACTAAATTGGCAGAACTCTGGTCTGTAAACTTCAAAAAGTCAACAAACCAGGGACATCACTAGATTTTGAAACAGAGGGGCTTTCAGCCACTTTTGTGGGAGCGATTTAGAGTAACTGTCAGGAAAAAACTTCCTGTCACCTGGCTCTAACTCAGCCGGTGTCTGGATGTGGAAAGGGGTGGTGGGCTGATTATTATTTATTGTGCTATTCTTTTCCATTGATGATAATGATAACCAGTGAAGGAGCTTAGCTCTTTTTTGAGAGCAAACTCCACTGACATTTACACTAGCCATTTGGCTTGGCAAGCACAGAATGTTAAACTGGTAACATGAAGGCTGATGGCCAGGTTTTATTTGTGAGAACAGGGAGGATACTTTGGTTTATTACTGACAAGGGACTCTGTGCTGTTGGAGTTAACTAAATTCTACCTCCAGCAACGATGAAACCTCCGAATATCCATTTCGTTGCGGTTGTGCTCATTTTAACCATAACAAACGTCTGTCAGTACCGTCACTACCCTGCAGTCTGTGCAGCGTACCACTGAAAACGTGGAATGGATTTTTATTTTTATTTTTATTTTTATTTTTTTATTATTATTATTAAATTAACACGGGTATCTTTTCGGCAACTGGACAGAATCTATCTGACTCGCTGAAGCAGCGCATCGCCTTGATTTCCTGTTCAAGGGAGCAGCAAAACATGGACTGGATTTTCGTTAATATCGGCTTTCTCTCAACGAAAAAGCGGACTGGATTGGCGCTCTCTATGTCGCTTGGAATTTACACTTAATTGATAGAAAGAACCAGAAATATGGTTGGTAACTATTACACGCACACACACACACACACACACACACACACACACACACACTTTTTAAACGCATCAGTTAAACTGATTTGACGAAGAAGCTTGAACTGAAGAACTAGGTGCTACCACTGACAGAAGGAAAGCTGCAGGGATGATTGCATGGGAAAAATAAATGAGAGTGGAGCTCTCTTGATTGGTTTGATTTGTATCTTCATTAAAGGGACATGGTTTGTCTAGTTTGTGGAAAATGTTGTGAGTGAATGCACGCTAGTTCTGGTTATTTTAGCTGGAGAAACTGCTGGTTGTTAACAGTGTTTTACAGTTGGATGGAGTGTGTTTAATCATCAGGAGGAGGTTTGGAAACGATTAAATGCGTCCTCAAACTGAAATATCAGCTTCTGGAAACTTTAGACTAATTATGGACTCTTTCTTTGTAGCAAATTGTAATTAAATGATGATCGAATTAATAAAATGAGAAGAGATTTCCTTTCAAAAAAAAGTTTTAATATTATTGTAAAGGCTTCAGTGAAATTGTCAGTCTTGTATTTTTGAAAAGCATGTACAAGTCTTTTGGAATGCACTAAAACTTCTTTTTACTTGACAACTTTTCAGAGGGAAATATTTCACTGTTTTACTACATTTATTTCACAGCTACAGTTACTTTTCAGATTAAGATTTGAAGTATAAACTAAATGAGTCTATTCTGCATGATCAGCACTTTGACTTTTGACAGTTTATTTTACTGATTACACTTGTGTACTTTTACTCAAGTGATATTAGAAAAGAAAGAAGGATTTTTAGATTGTGTCCAGATAAAAACAAGTGGATCTCAGTCTGTCTGTGTGTCAGTGAATGGAAATGCTCGTCCCTGGATCCTGTGTGCTGCTCTGCACTTCACTGCAGCTTCATGACCCCATCTAGTGGACTGACAGGTGGAAGTACAGCAGCTGATGGCAAGCTTCCTCTGCCTCACACTACTGTCAGACTGCATTCAACTGACACTGATATGAAGAAAGAAGGGCCAATCAGTGGAGGGAGCAGCTGATATTTCTACAGGACAAATGATGGAGAGGAGGATTTCAGTTGATGTGCAGATGAATGATTTGTGTTTTCTCTCCAGATGAAGGTAGAAAGTGTATGTGAGCTGATGTGGATGTGAATTCAGCATCATGAATCAGTGTGAGGACAGAGAGGAGGGCTCCCTCCCCTAAAAAGCAGTCTGTGTAGGGACCATGAGATCCAGACCAAAGCTCAGAGGTGAGATGAGGATCTCTAACTGTCCATGACTCTTCTCATGTCAGAGCTCAGCACTCACACATCACTGCACCATCATTATTCACACTCAAAGCTCTGTGTGTGTTTTTTTTGTTGAAGGATGGCCAGAGCAGCAGCACACACCAGACTCTGCTGGACCTGGACCTGAGCCCAGCTGTATGTCCATGAAGAGTGACAGGTCAAGGGTGGCCTCATTAATTTCAAGGACAGCCTCCCCTCTGCTGCAAAGAAGTGAGCTGCAACTGACTATATGTTTTCTTATTTACTATGAGAACACTGTATGAATAATAGATATGTTGTCTCTGTCCCCATGTCCCTGATGGTCCCTAATCTCTGTGTTCCACCAGGATCCATCAGAGACCAAACTTCCCTGTACCTGAGCCCAGCTGTGTGTCCTTGAAGAGTGACAGGTCAAAGCGTCACCCCTTGATTTCAAAGGACAGCCTCCCTCTGCTGCAAAGAAGTGAGCTGCAGCTGAGTTTAAAATGTATCAGAGGAAACTGCCCTGTACTAACTGGTCTTCTATGAAAGATGAAGTGATTGTGTTTTTGTCTCCAGGCTTCATGAATGACACAGTATATGAACATGATCAGGCTGAAACACAGGCTTTAGTGGCAAAGTTGATGTTTCTCTTTTCAAGAAAAAAGCACTTCTTATGTGCTTATATATGTCATTCAGATCAGACCTAAAACTCCCTGTAACTCAGCACCTATCCAGTTCCAGTGTTTGTGTTGTAGTGTCTTGCCTAGCAGAGGTGAGACTTCTGTCAAGCCCAGTGTGAGTCCTTAAAACTCATCATTTAAAGGTGGACTTGTTTAATGGGGACCACACGGTTAGCTCAGTTGATGGTGCACGACTCTCCAGTCTCTTGGGGTTGTGGGTTTGAGCCCCACTCTGGGTGGCACTGCCTCCCATGGGTCCACCACCAGTAGTAAGTGCCATGGGACTTCGGTGCATTAATCAGGGCTGTGTGGCAGTCGCCCCATGACCTGGACCCAGATAAGTGGCACATGACATTTTAATGACTCTCAGTCATGAGGGTACAGAACTGATTGCTTGTTTTCCTCTCATTGAGAATGTCACAGCACAGTAGTGTTTGCTTTAATCAGGACATTCACCACAGAACATAAAAGCAGCTGTTGTTTGTGTACAAAGCATAAAACGCTCACAGATGCTGCAAACATCATGTGAGCTAATTCTTCATGATTCCTCCACAGAGTGGACCAGGAGAGCTCAGAGGTTCCCAGTGCTCAGTCTGCCCAGCAGCATCAAATACACTGGACTCCATGTTATGGTCTGTTACATGGACAACAACTACTTTGACATCTGTTGTGTTGACAATAATCTCATTGCTGCACTTTTAGACCAGTGGATTGCCAGTGTGTCCAACATGGATCTGATGTTTGGCTCCATGGTTTTACTTTGAATGTGCCATTCATATAGTTTTCTGTTCCAGCTGCTGGAGGAGAACATTATCACTTTTAATGAAGAGGAGCTGAAGAAGATCCAGAAGGTTGTGAGTCCAGATTACCCAGAATGCTCAGAGAGTCAGAGGAGGATGAGGAAGTGTTGGACGGTGAGGATGAAGAGCAGAGGAGGAGGAGCAGAGAGGCTTTTGTGAAGATCACAGTGGACTTCCTGAGGAGAATGAAGCAGGAGGAGCTGGCTGACTGTCTGCACAGCAATGGAAGGATTTAAGAATAAGAATAAGAAATCCTTTATTAGTCCTCAGTGGGGAAATTGCATTTAGCAACAGCAAGATTACAGTCAGTAAGTGAAAGTAAAATATAAGTAAGACCAATATGGCCAAAACAAGATACTAAACTAAAGAGAACAGCTGCTGTAAAAATAAAATATACATACACATACTCTAAAGATTCAACATGATGGACAAATGGGACATTTACTAATGTCTTTAGGGGCATGAACATGTCATACTTTCTTCATAAATCTGTCATTGATGTTGTTTCTTGTTTGTTCATTCAGGACATGTTGCTGCAATTTGTCAACGTAAACTTAAATCTTCTCTGAAGAAGAAGTTCCAGTGTGTGTTTGAGGGATCTCTAAAGCAGGAAACCCAACTCTTCTGAATCAGATCTACACAGGCTCTACATCACAGAGGGAGGGACTGGAGAGGTCAATGAGGAACATGAGGTCAGACAGATTGAAACAGCATCCAGGAAACCAGCCAGACCAGAAACAAGCATCAGACAAGAAGACATCTTTAAAGCCTCACCAGGAAGACATGGACCAATCAGAACAGTGATGACAAAGGGTGGCTGGCATTGGGAAAACAGTCTTAACACAGAAGTTGACTCTGGACTGGGCTGAAGACAAAGCCAACCAGGACATACACTTAACATTTCCATTCACGTTCAGAGAGCTGAATGTGCTGAAAGAAGAAAAGTTCAGCTTAGTGGAACTTGTTCATCAGCCTTCTTACTGAAACCAAAGAAGCAGGACTCTGCAGGTTTGAAGAGGTCCAGGCTCTGTTCATCTTTGATGGTCTGGATGAGTGTCGACTTCCTCTGGACTTCCACAACACTGAGATCTGACTGATGTTACAGAGTCCACCTCAGTGGATGTGCTGCTGACAAACCTCATCAGGGGAAACTGCTTCCTCTGCTGGCCTCTGGATAACCACTCGACCTGCAGCAGCCAATCAGATCCCTCCTGAATGTGTTGACATGGTGACAGAGGTCAGAGGGTTCACTGACCCACAGAAGGAGGAGTACTTCAGGAAGAGGTTCAGAGAGGAGGAGCACGCCAGTAGGATCATCTCCCACATCAAGACTTTTCACGAAGTCTCCACATCATGTGTCACATCCCGGTCTTCTGCTGGATCACTGCTACAGTTCTGGAGAATGTGTTTGGAAACCAGAGAGGAGGAGGGCTGCCCAAGACCCTGACTGAGATGTACACCCACTTCCTGGTGGTTCAGTCCAAACTGAAGAATGTTAAGTATGATGGAGGAGCTGAGACAGATCCACACTGGAGTCCAGAGACCAGGAAAATGATTGAGTCTCTGGGAAAACTGGCTTTTGAGCAGCTGCAGAAAGGAAACCTGATCTTCTATGAATCAGACCTGACAGAGTGTAGCATCGATATCAGAGCAGCCTCAGTGTACTCAGGAGTGTTCACACAGGTCTTTAAAGAGGAGAGAGGACTGTACCAGGACAAGGTGTTCTGCTTCGTCCATCTGAGTCTTCAGGAGTTTCTGGCTGCTCTTCATGTCCATCTGACCTTCATTAAGTCTGAGTCAATCTGCTGTCAGAAGAACAATCAACCTCCAAATGGCCTAAACTGTTTAAAGACAAATCTGATCCAACACAGCTCTTCCAGAGAGCAGTGGACCAGGCCTTACAGAGTCCAAATGGACACCTGGACTTGTTCCTCCGCTTCCTCCTGGGTCTTTCACTACAGACCAATCAGACTCTCTCTACGAGGTCTGCTGACACAGACAGGACGTGGCTCACAGGCCAATCAGCAAACAGTCCAGTACATCAAGAAGAAGATTGAAGAGAATTCCTCTGCAGAGCAAAGCATCAACCTGTTCCACTGTCTGAATGAACTGAATGATCGTTCTCTGGTGGAGCAGATCCAACAGTCCCTGAGTTCAGGACGTCTCTCCACAGATGAAGTGTCTCCTGCTCAATGGTCAGCTCTGGTCTTCATGTACTGTCATCAGAAAAAGATCTGGGCGTGTTTGACCTGAAGAAATACTCTGCTTCAGAGGAGGCTCTTCTGAAGCTGCTGCCAGTTGTCAAAGCCTCTAACAAAGCTCTGTAAGTGTCTATTTTATTCAGCAGGAGAAAATAAATTCATCTCTTCTTTAATTCCTTATCATCATGTCTGAGCTCTGACTTCATCACATTGAATCTGAATTAAAATAATGGATCCTACATTAAAGAGCCAAGTCTCACTTTTAATTTGAGCAGGTTGACATCAGTATAGAAAAGAACTGTGTGGAGATTCAGCCCTTTTAGTGGTTCAAAATTAACTGGACAAACACACATGAAGTGAAACAAACTCATCAGATTTAATATTTGTAAAATCCTTTCATATCTATCAGATAAATTCAGTTTGTTCATATTAATGACGATTCCTCCACTAATACCAGAGTTAGTCGTGGAGTTCCACAGGGTTCTATGATTGGATCAGTTATACATGCTTCCCTAGGCAATATTATAAGGAAGCATGGAATAAATTTCCATTGCTATGCAGATGATACCAGCTATATTTACCTATGAACCCAGATGAAACAGATCAGTTTGTCAGACTACAGGCATGTCTTAAATAAATAAAGGCCTGGATGACCTGTAACTTACTTCTTCTGAATTCAGACAAAACCACGGTTATTGTGTTTGGTCCTAAACACCTCAGAAAAAGATTATTTAATCATATAGTTACTCTGGATGGCATTAATTTAGCCTCCAGACTGCCTTTTTCACTCTGCGCAATATCAGTAAGATTAGGAACATTCTGTCTCAGAGTGATGCTGAAAAAATTAGTCCATGCTTTTGCTACTTCTAGGCTGGACTACTGTAATTCCTATTATCAGGATGTCCAGTTAACTCTCTAAAAAAGCCTCCAGCTGATCCAAAATGCTGCTTTGTAGAGTACTGACTGGAATGAGCAAGAGAGATCATATTACTCCTGTATTAACTTCAGAATTGATTTTAAAATCCTTCTCTCTTACATATAAGGCCCTCAATGGCCAACCTCTTTCAAATCTCAAAGAGATGATAGTACCATATTATCCCAACAGATTGCTTCATTCCCAGAATGCAGGTTTGCTTATGGTTCCCTGAATCTCTAAAAAAGTAGAATGGAAGGTCGAGCCTTTAGCTATCAGGCCCCTCTCCAACAGCCAGTTTGGGCTCAAGAAGCAGACACCTCTCTAATTTTAAAAATTAGGCTTAAAAACCTTTTGTTTAACAAAGTTGGTATTTGTAGTTATAGTATAGTTATAATCACTGTAGTTATAGTGATGACTATACTTGTAGTTATAATTTTAGTTATTATGACTAAACCTTTAGTTAGTAACTAGTAATTATTTCTCTGAACACTAATACAGTTAAGGATAAAGCCAATAGTAGGGCTGGCTCAGGCAACTGAACCATCTCTTAGTTGTGCCGCTATAGGCCTAGGCTGCTGGGGACTTCCCATGATCCTCTGCACTTCTTCTCTTCTCTCTTCTCTCCTCAGAGCTGTCCTACCTATTCCCAGCTGTCCTATCTTCCTCCTTTTCCTCCTTTCACCCAGCCCGGCCATCAGCAGGGAGGGTCCCCCATATGAGCCAGGTTCTGCTCAAGGTTTCTTCCTGTTAAAGGGAGTTTTTCTCGCCACTGTCGCCTTAAGTGCTTGCTCTGGGGTCAGGCTCTGGGTCTCTGTACAGCGATTTGAGACAATTTTGATTGTGGAAGGAGCTACATAAATAAAACTGAATTGAACTGTAACTGTCATGTCTCCAACCTGTTGAGAATAAAACAGAAAGGATTTGAATTAGAGCCAATGAAAGATGATCATCAATGTAGAAACTCCCTCATTGGTTAGTAGGTGGATAAAGAGCTGATATTTCTGCTTCACTGAACAAATCTGTGTTTGATGTTTGGTCCAGTTTTCAAATGCAGGTCTGTTAGTTTGCTGTGAGCTGCAGAGCAAACTGAGAGTTTTGTTCCTTTGATTGTCCTTTTAACACAAATGTTATTTGACCTTTATTCATTGTTTCCTCTTCAGACTGAGCAGCTGTAACCTCTCAGAGAGAAGCTGTGAAGCTCTGTCCTCCGTTCTCAGCTCCCAGTCCTCTAGTCTGGGAGACCTGGACCTAAGCAACAATGACCTGCAGGGATTCAGGGGGTGAAGCTGCTCTGTGCTGGGCTGAAGAGTCCACATTGTACCCTGAGACTCTCAGGTCAGGATCCATCAACCTGTTTAGCTGATGATTTGCTCCTATCTAATTTACATCAGTGGATAAACAGCTAACTTATGTAGGATTGTTCAAAGTAAATTTTGAAGAAGTTCAGCAAAACTTTCTGGACTCTGACAATTATTCATTATTTTCTCTTATTTTTGCTTCAGTTGTTGATTTTTTTTAATCGTATAGATGATGTTTAAGGAATTTGCCTTAAATACACTGAACCCAAACCAAAATGGACCAGAACCAAGAACAAAAACATGATTAAAAAAAAAAGAACAACAAAACAGACCAGCAGGTGTTGACAGAGGGTTCCTGTGTGATGCTGTGTGTGTCTGCAGGCTGTCAGGATGTCTGATCACAGAGAGGAAGGTTATGCTTCTCTGGCCTCAGCTCTGAGCTCCAACCCTCCCATCTGAGAGAGCTGGACCTGAGCCACAATCATCCAGGAGACTCAGGAGTGAAGCTGCTGTCTGCTGGACTGAAGGATCCACACTGGAGACTGGACACCCTCAGGTATTCAAGGCCTGCTGCAGCCACAGACAGTGTGTGATAGAGGAGGAAGAGCTAGAAACATTTAGTGCTTCACAGCTGTGTGTCTCTATATGTGTCTATATGTGTGAGGCAGCTCACAGTTGCTCTGACAAGCTCATTTTGGGCCGAATTGGACATGCCAAACTACTGCTATGTATTCAAAACCCAAACAAACCACACTGTCAAAGCCACAAAGAGACCTTGAGGAACACAGTGATGTATTTTTTTGGTCCTAGTGTCTAAAATGTGGATTTTACAGTGGTTTAAAAAAGAGTATTTTCTGCTTTTCTCCAAAAATCCTCTTCTCCATTTACATTGGAGTCAATGGAGCAGTTGAGAGCTACTCTTGTCGCTAAAAGGCAGACTATGAAAAACCGAAAATCCTACCGAAAAGTAAACACATTGTGAGAAAGAGGACAAGTGTGGCTACAACTTTGAGAGTTTCACTGTTGTAGAAAGTTTGTGGCTGTAGTCGTTGTGTAAAGAAAAAAATTGGAGAGTTTTTTTAAAGCCTCTACACTCTAAGCTCTCACTCTAGCCTGGAACATTCCGCAATACACACCCATTTTATCATGAGTGATTTTCCAAAATCACTCATGATCATTAAAGGCTCACAGTTAAAAAAACTACACAACTTAGGAAAAAGTTGAATACACCTGAAATACACAAGACTTGTGTCTACATTTTAAAGTGTGGTGTTTCTAGGTGAAAGTATGCTGGAGCAGTAGATGTTTGAAAAAGGGGGAAAATTTATGACTTTTTTGAAATTTTCCCAGCCATTCTCTATGGGGAAAAAATTTGCTCCGTTTTTGTAAATTACTTCACGAAACGTGAATATTCTGGAGAAAAAATACAAGCATAGCGAAGTTAGATCGTGCCATCGTGTTTGATTTATCATTTGTTGGTGTGCGCTCAACGGTGTGGGACGAAGTTACGAACAATGCAAAGCAATGCATCACTAAGAAGTTGAAGAAGAACAATAGTGGGCATTGCATTGCATTGTACACTATAGAGGTACATAGTGTGCAATGCAAAGCAATGCATCACTAATAACATCCCAACAATAATAAGACCATCTACACTGCTCAGAGACATTCATCTGCCAAATCAGGTCTCTGATCATGTCTCTGTCTTCTAAAATATCCATGATCAATAATCAGCTGAACCTCTCTCTGATCTTGTTATTCTGAGATCTTTTGTTGTGTCTGACACCAAAAGTGATATCAAATGGAGAAGACAAATGATGAAACCTTTCCTCAATGTCACCTCCCCTGCTCTGTATAATTCCAAGATAAGGGCTCCAGGTCCTTTGTGTCTTTGCTGAATGAACAGAATAATCAAACCATCTGTGTATGAGAGCCATGTAATGTCCATGTTTGCATGCTGAAAGAGAATGTGCTGGTCTGACCCCCTCCTCCTTTCAGGGTGGAGCCTGGTGGAGTCCGATGGTTGAGACCAAGTCTGAGGAAGTGTGTGTGGTTTTCATTTGATTCCTGAAAACAAAGCAGCTCACATTCAACCATCTTCAAAGTGTCAATCAATGATCAGGTGATAGATCAATAACTGCAGCTGTGTTGTGTCTTCTTCTCCATCAGATTTCTGTGAAACCACCATCGATACAAACACAGTAAACAAAAGATCAAACTGTCTGACAACAACAGGAAGGTGACACATGTGGAGGATCAGTCATATCCTGATCATCCAGACAGATTTGACTACTGGCCTCAGCTGCTGTGTGTAGTAATGGTCTGACTGGTCGCTGTTACTGGGAGGTCGAGTGGAGAGAATGGTTTATATATCAGTGAGTTACAGAGGAATCAGAAGGAAAGGAGACAGAGAAAACTGTGTGTTTGGAAGGAACGATCAGTCCTGGAGTCTGTTCTGCTCTGATGATGGTTACTCTGTTTGGCACAATAACATAATAACACCTGTCTCCTCCTCCTCTTCATCATCTTCCTCTGTCTCTGACAGAGTAGCAGTGTATGTGGACTGTCCTGCTGGCTCTCTGTCCTTCTACAGAGTCTCCTCTGACTCATGGATCCACCTCTACACCTTCAACACCACATTCGCTGAACCTCTGTATCCTGGGTTTGGACTCTGTGGTCTGGTTCCTCAGTGACTCTGTGTAGAGTGTAGCAGAGAGTCTCCTCCTGTTAGAGAAACTCTCACTGTTGAACAGATAGTTCAGTCTGTACATGTCTGTCTCTTTCACTCACTCACACCTTTTCAGATTTATGTATTAAAGCAGTTTATTTGTTAAACTCTTCTAAATGATTCCTTGTAAACTTCTTCCTCTTCCAGTCCTTCCACGATTATTACAGGATAAAATTGTTGCTGACTTTTTAGTTTTTACGATTCATGAGCTTGTCCTTTCACATTAGAAGCATCAAACAAAATACAAAAAACAGTAAAACCTGGCTATATACAAATTGACATGATGATGGAGGTGATGAGTAGGATACTGTGGGAAAGAGAAAAAAAATATTGCACAGTCCTGCCATGGACAGATGAAAAGTTAGGCCAGACCAGAGTACAACCAAGTCATAATGGACAGCGGAGGCTAGAATGTCTTTAGAAGAGGCCTGCACACTCTAAAGGACTTCAGTCTCCTCAGAAGGTGGATGTGACTTTGGCCCCCTACAAGTACCAGAAGCCACATTCAGACAGTCCTGAGTTCTAAGTCCACACACAAAAGAAACTTCTGATATTTATAATGATACAACTTCAAAACATATACAACGTTTGGCTTGAAGGAAAATCTTCACTTCACACTGTTTATGACATGATGAATGTTGGTCATGTGTTAGAATATCAGGTATCAGCAGCTTTGATGTGAGGGTTGAGTTAGGCCCTAGAGGCCTGGTTTATAAGCTTGTAACTCCACCCAGTAATGGTGGGATAGATATGCCTGCCTTTAAAAGGCCAGGTGAGGTGCAGCACTTCCTTTGTCTGAGGCCTACTTGAGCTGTGCGTTTGGTGTGTGCAGATCTTTGCAGTCCTGTGAGCCTGTGGGCTGTGGATGCTATGTTCAGGAGGTAGGCCGTGGCTAAATTAAACTTAGCTCCTTCCCTGTGCTCCATAGTAATATTATGTTTCCATCTGACAGGAAGACTGAGGGTTGCACCTTGTTGAGCTTTTGACCACAGAACCAGAAAGAGCCAGGAGATTCTGATAGTAGGCCCCCCACATCCTTAAGTATGCAACTTATTTAAAGGCAGTGTAGTGGGGCTGTATCCTATATATGTATTAACACAAATTTTAATAGACACACAGACACAGAGACTCACATAGACACACACATACACACACTCACACAGACACACACATATAGATACACACAGTCAATAGTGTGCGGTGCAGTTCAGGCCCAGATCCTGACTGCTGCTTCGCCTGAGCGGTCCTTTTATTGGTCAAATGTATTTGCTTCACCTGTTGTTTTACTCTCCTTCTAAGTCCTGTCTTATTCATTTTATTTGTTTGTTTTATCAGAACCAACTAATTTTAAATTGTTTTTATTTTTTAGGTAGAGGGCCAGCCTGTGGGGAGTAGTTTGCAGGGTACACACTCTGCATGCTGTGTGGTGATATAAATGGTGGCGGTCACATAGTCAGGTCTGACTTTTTCTTGTGCAGTGCAGTGTTTAAAACTTTGTAGTGTTGGAATTATCTTCAAGTGGGCACCAGGTGAGCACATGGTGTAAGTATAAGCAGATCACGATAGGATCTCCCCACAGTGAGGATTCTTCCCTTGTTTTAAGCTTTTATTATAGTATTTAGTTGGTGCTATTTAGGCTATTTTTTTATATTGTAGAATAAAGGCTATCATTTGCACTTATCTGTGTGCTTTTGTTCTTTTAGGCCTGTTAGCCCTCAACTCCTCCTGTTTTAATTATCTTGATTTCAATAAACTCATTATTTGTTTGAATGCATGTCTGCCACTCTTCCTTTTTGAACTTTTGTATTATTTGTGTCACCACTCAGTATTAGTAAGTTATATTGCCTTGAGGTTTATGATTTTAACTCCTCAGACTCTCTCTCTCAAATTGAATCGAAGGCAACTGGACCTGTATTTGTCTGGGAAGACGTTTCTACCTCTTATCAACTGATGAAGCCCTTGCCTTCGATTCAATTTGAGAGAGAGAGAATAATGACCTGGATGAATGAGAACATTCACAGACAAACTCCTCAGACCTCTCTACATTCTCAGTTGGGTCACATTTAGATTATGAAAATCACTGATTCTTAAGTGAAAACCATTAATCAGAGAGTAGCAAGAACCACTAAGTACATAAAATGTATCCATCCATTTATTATCTGTGTTTGCTTGTTACAGTCGAGGCTAACAGAAGCCAGGAGCCTGTGCAAGCATGCAGCAGCCAAAATGCAGACGTTGGTCCACCCCATATTACACTAGGTACCTGTATAACACACACTTTTTCATCCCTCTGTAAGTAATAGATACAGTAAAAGAACTAAACTCACTATATTGAAGTTGTATATAAGTTACAACTATTAGAATCTACAGACAAATGATAAGACAGACAAAAGTTACCAAACTCAAAATAATGTCATTTATACAAATAAGAACCAATTTTACAACACCATCATACACTGTATTCCCCAACAGTATATACTATACTAGCTCATAACTAATAAGGTTGTAGCACTCGAATGTAGTTGTGTAGTTGACCAAAACTATAAAGTATTGAGCTCTGTTAAGATTTATACCACTTTAATTGAACAGGACTCAATATTTTTTAGTTTGTGTGGAACGCTCAAAAAGTTTAGGAACCATACAGTAACGACATGATGTTATCAACGTTACAACGTTCTGGTGGGTGGGTCTTATCTCTCCCTCAGGAAAGCTGAGTCAGCCATCTTGAATTTGCCTCGATGCGGAGTTGCTTAATTTGAAGTTTACACCAGCTGCTGTGATGTGGAACACAGTTTAATTTCTTTTTATTTGTTTGCAATGCGCACTGTTATCTCCCCTGCTTCAAACCACCACCACCTCAGTTTTTCATCAGTCTTATTGCCCCATTTTCTTAAGCGCCGTCTTATCGTCAGTCCTGATTTGGTAAATAACGTAACGTTAATGGTAACGTTTTGTTTTGAATTGACTTTCGATAAATAGTCTAATTTTGGGAACTGGGAATACATTTGAACAATGTGCACAGTGAATATTTGTTGTAAACAGTTTACAGATCCATGTAATGGTAACTAAAGTTGTTGAATGTGACAAATGTACGTTACTTCATCTTACAATGGTGTAACGTCGGTTCGTTACATTTCCTGGGTGAACTACATCTCCCATAATGCATGTTTGCCCGGACATTGGCAGTTGAGTCAGGTCTCTCTGGTGGAGGCTGAAAGCATAACGCTTTCCGCTTTCCGGTTTCACAAGTTGTTGTTTTCTCAGCTGTGGGGTTCACATCAACATCGCTTGATCATTTGAACCCTTTATTAATACTTTGTTTAAAACAAAACCATCAACAACAGAAATAGCAGATCTTAAGCACACAACTTTGATGCTTTGCTTGTTAATAACTAACTTTATTGCATTTATCATTATTATTATCTAAAAAATGTTTTTGAACATTAATAAATGATCTTTGTGCTCATGTTGTGTACAGATACCGAACTACAGAGAGTCAGCGTTTCACCACCAGACAGGTGCCAATAGGTGAATTATGTAAATTGTGTACTAATTTGAATTTTTAAAAAAAAGAAGCATGTGCTGCGTGTTTATGTTGCGCGAGACACTGCCCTGAAACTTACTCTACTTGAGCGACCAAAGTCAGTGGAGGACCTGAAAGAAATAATGCAAGACAGGTCCAAGCCGAGACTGGATGGGGACTTTAGCCTGCATTATGAGAATCCGGACTTTGATGGTGATCTTTGTCTTCTTGTGGACATCCAGGACTTACCAGAGAAGGGCACATTGAGAGTCGTCAGACCTGAAAGTGACACCTCATCTACTGCATCTTCTGACACAGACATACTTGTATCTGCGTTACAGCATCAGAAGAGGTGGCCTGATGACTTTGTTGTTTCTAGCTTTGGTTTATGAAATGGAGCATACACTGAAGAAGGAAACCATGCTTATGAACAATCAGGAAATCACCCCCCATCTAAAAATAAAGAACGCTCGAAAAGCTGAGGTCAGCTATATCATCAACTCATCGAAGGATCAAACTCCAGCCACTCTCGAAGGAATGAGAGAGAGAAATCATGCATGAAGTTGAAAAGACTGAGAGAAACCAATCAGTAATAGCTGAGCTCATGAATATAACCTATGCCCTTTATTGGCAAGACATTGTTGGAGCTTTTGTAGCTCCACGGGTGAAAGATGTCATGGACAGATGGCCTGTTCTCTTGATGGCATGGCATGTAGTCCTCTATATACATGCTTTTCTCCACAAGTCTGTTAACTTATTAAATACGTTCACAATTCTGTTCCCAATTCATCTTTGTACTTTGTGTAATTCTGTTCATGTACAGGTGTTTGTGAGTTCCACCGCATCAACAATGTTAACCTGCGCAATCAATTCTACAAGGAGCTGGATAGACACCCACCTAAACTCAACACTTTGTTCAGAGAAGGCCACCAAGACTGGCAAGATAGCGGAGGAGCTAGGCAAGCTCATGAAGATTTATGACCTTCAGGTGAATTTTTTAACTTTGCATGATTCAGAAACAGATTATTTGCAGACAAGTGTAAGAAGCCATAGTGTGAATT
Source organism: Toxotes chatareus (assembly GCA_016801885.1). Taxonomy (NCBI): domain Eukaryota; kingdom Metazoa; phylum Chordata; class Actinopteri; family Toxotidae; genus Toxotes; species Toxotes chatareus. The sequence goes on along the minus strand of JAFBJY010001566.1, from coordinate 20,492 downwards.
GCCATGTATGCAGTAAAAAAAAAAAAGAGTGCCATCTTTTGACTGTGACCCAAGGTTGAGTGATTATGCCATGAACACAACACTGTCATCTCATCAGAGATAGATGTCTTGACAAGATGTATTCTCATCAGAAGGAGGTATCTTAAAAAGATACTTTATCAGCTTCAATTTGAAGAAGTCCAAATAACTTCTATTTTCTTGATTTGATTTGATGTTTGCTGTGCATTTGTGTATAATTACTGTAATGGATATTTTTGTCCATCTAGGAACCAACATGATGTAAATATGAGACTGGCCTCATCCTTCGTGCACTTCCTGTGTACCTGCGTGGAAGTTCTTTATGACCTGTAATGTAAGTGTACTGGCCTCACTATCAATAATACCTTTGCTGCTTATTCAGTCAGCTTAAACATATGGCATCACTCAAATAATTCTAGGAGAACCAAGACTTGTTTATGAAGTTTACTTGAGTTGTTATTCTGCAAACTGACATGTAGAAATTACATAAATGAAAAAGGTAAAACGTTCCACTAGACAAAAAGTATGCTAACAGGTAGCTATGAAACTAACAGAAGATATTAGCATATGTAAAGAATATAGTTTGAACATGTAGCTTAGTTGCAGTCTAAGTGCTATGTGACAGTAATGTCATTTAATTAGCATGATTTGTATCCTTGTGGGGCTTAACTTATTCTCAGTATTATTTGTGTTTTTAGCCAGCAGATGGTCCAGACCTCGCAAGAGACACTCTGGTGGTTCTCCTGACAGTCATCTCGGATAACACTGCTGATGCCCCTCTTCAGACCTGAGAGCATCTGTATTGTCGTGGAGGATGAAATACTTGTGAGTGGTCCCACAAACCTGGCTGACTCATTTCTTCCTGCTCTTTGGGTACATCTATGCACTAGACCTACAGTACCCAAAGAATCTCAAGCTTGCATTCACATTTATCCAAACAGTTACGATGTGTCTTGAGGACAACAAACCATTGAAAGGGCATCTACTGATGCTGAAGAATGATTTGTTCAATGAGTGAATCACTCTGTGACTCTGTGTTTGTTGAGCTGAGTATTGAAGAAGGTTTTTGGTTTTTTCCCACTCTTTACAATTGTAATCATTTGCCTCTTCTACCTCAGATTTAATACTGACAACACTGACAAATTGCCTTACCCAAATTGATGCACTGAATAACTTGACTGTTCAATTCATGCACTATACATGATTAATGTTCTGTTTCCTACATTGATGCAGTACCTTGATCTTGCCAGGTGATGGACAGCACAAAGCAAGTACTTTTATTCGAATGTTTTATTTTAAAATAGTGAGTTACAGCCTTCAAGGTACAGTAAGTGTCAAAACGTTTTTTAAATAGTGTTAAATGGCTGCACATTCTGATAGTTGTCATTGCTGTTGAGGATAGATTATACTTGGAATCTTATTGAACGTTATCCTGAATCCTTTGTGAGTTTTTATCATAATGTGAGATAGACACTCAAAATACTGAATCTACCCTCTGTAGCAATGACCCTATCAGAATATGAAAAATATTAACGCTTACTGTACTTTTTAAACACATCTTGTTTTGCTAGAGTCATTTCCTTTCCTTTTGTTTTAATTTATTATAAGCACTTTGTTTTGACTGAGCTCCTTTGGTACGTGCCTTTAAAAAGCAGATTTTGTTGAATAAAAAAAGTTGTTAAATTGTCACTGTGGTGTCACTTTCATGTTTTCTGACATTATTAGCTGATTATAATTGTGTAGTGGGCCAGCATCAGTATTTCAGCTTAGAATGAAATTTGAATTTGAGTTCATGTCCACCAGATTATGAGTTGAAGAAGATTGAAATTGTAATAGATTTAAAATTTTCAATCTTCTTGAAAAGTTGAAAAGTATTGAAAATTTAAGTTAATTATTCCCTAATTATAAACTGTGGAATATCAATATTTATAAGATAACATTGAGATAATTTAAAGCAACTACAAATGTAAATTTTATTTTGTGTAAACTTAAAATATTTAAAAAAACATCACTAAAATATTTTTTGTGTAATCTGTCACAAAATAATTTTTGGAGTTCTGTGAACTTATTAGGGTTTACAGTATTTAACCCCTTAACACTCCGGCCTAATTTGCCCAAAACACCTGTCAAAAACATGCCCAAATTAAATTCAAAGCTGTTCTTGAGCCCTTAGAAGGACATTCAAAAGTTTGGTCTCTTTGTGAAGGTAACACTCTAAAGTTTTTATTTCAGCAGTCTGATGTACTGTAGGTGTAACTGGTATCGAGTAAGAGAATATTAAACACAGAAAAAAATTTTTTTTTCCCTTGCCTGGATTTTTTTTTTAAAATGCATCTTTCTAATAACCTGGGCTTGTAGGATAGGATTAGATGACAACATATTTCTGTAGACTGAAGTCCTACCCATTCCATGTTAAAATTTCATAGCAATTGTACAAAAATTGACTGTTTTTGCACAGGTTTTTCAGTGGGTATGTCCAGCTTGATAGCTCTTGGGCATATTCATCATATTCCATATTGATTCCTCCAATATATTAATATTCATATTCATATTCACAATTAGTAGTACAAAAATCGCTGGTGGAAGAGAGAACAACATTGAATGCTCATTATTCTATTGAAACTAAAACCCGCATTATAAGAAATTAGTCAGAAAAGTGCTGGGCGGTCAGAACAACAACACTTTAATGTGAATGAATCACATATCATTCACAGCAAACTGTTTCACATATTTACAATTTCACCTTCCTAAGTTTGGCCGCCTGGGTTAGCCTTCATAGCTGGTGGAACATGAGACTCCAATATCTCATGGACCGTGTGGGAAGTTTCACTCTGACTCTGCACCACCTCCACCTCCCAGGGTGGTGTGAGTCCACCCTGAGAATTCTCGGTGTGGACTGGCAGCCGCAACCTGGGCCTGGACCCAGATAAGCGTGCAGATGATGACATCATCAATGCTATCTTCTCAGTAATGCCATGCAGTAAAGCAAGAGTTGACTCGTCAAACTGTGTGTGTTTGATTGTTAGGAACAAAAACCTACAGCCACATGTAATCTTAGGAAACAGCTTTATAACCTCAGAGACTTTCCTCTCCTGTTTCTTAGTGATGTGTCGGTAGCGCACGATTGCTCTTTTTGAAGTGAAACTATGGAGCCAGAAGCCGCTTTGTTTTTGCTTTGTGTTCACGTGATTTAACAACTGCCTGATCGGAGGCGCGTCTTGCATCGAGCCGGGAGGGGCGGGGGGTTGGGGGGTTGGGGATGGGTAGCGGGGTTGCAGACACAGGAGAGAAAGAGAGAGAGAACAGCCCCTAAAGAGACAACACGCTGAGAAGACTGAGGATCAAAGAGGAAATTAATTAATTTAATAATGTAATTTTTACATTATTTTTGTTAATAAACTAATTCTAAGCAACAAAAATATCTGCGGAGAACCTGGGGAGCTGAAAGAACTGCACTTTTTAGCTGCAGTCGAAGCCATAAGAAATTCACTACTGTTTTCACGCACGTGACAATACCCGATTGGGGCTGACATCCAGTATATATTTTATTTATCAAGGCGGTCTTGTAGCCCCTCCTCCCTTCCACAATCGCCAACATGTCACACTTCCCTCATGACCGTACTCATTATTAAGCATGGCCATTAGATCAGATTCAGCGTAAGATATGATAGGTGAAAAGACAAGCCGCTGAGTGGGCGGTGCGCTGAACGCAGGTTAGGAGTCGCCTATTGGCTATTTCTGGCTGTGGGGGGCCATAGATCTTCCTAATGGTCAAATGAGGTGTCAATCAAAAAGCAGAGGGCAGGGACTACATGTTCAAGCTCCATGGTATTAATTTTCAAAACAAAAACAGAGGCTTACATAAACGTAGGAAACGGCGAGAGCAATAGTGCACTGGAGTTTTCACTCTACTCTAGTTTTTCAAACCCGGGACGTGATTCTTTTTTTTTTTTAGACTTTTCCCTGACAAAATACATTTATTTTCGTTGTTGTTGCGCTTTCATGTTGAACCCAAGAGGGCTTAATTAGTAAAAAATAAGGATGGGCATGAAGCAGATGACAGGCTACAACATCAAAGATCGTCAGCAGGACGGCAGCCTGGAGAGATCCAATGAGGTGAATCTCTTAACAGGTCTCTTTTAACAGGTTTAGCACTGGGCCCCCTGCTGGCCCTCCCCCCACTGGAATAGTCCCCACACCCTCGTTGTTAACCTCTTATCCCTACCTTTGTTCCACCCCCCACTGTGCTCGTCTGATCACAACCCCCATGACTGTGACCATCGGCCAGGTGAGGAGAAACTACACCAGGGTAAGGCTGCAGGACCGGATCACATCCGGTCCCAGAGTCCTAAAGTCTTGTGCGGCCTAGCTGTCTGGCATCCTGCAACACATCTTCAACCTGAGCCTGCTGCAGGAAAGGATACCGGTGCTATGGAAAACATCCTGTCTGGTACCGGTGCCAAAGACTGCTGTCCCATCTGGCCCCAGTGACTTCAGAACAGTTGCACTTGCATCGCATGTCATGAAGGTACTGGAGAGACTAGTGCTGATGCAGCTGAGACCACAGGTGAAACCTAATTTGGACCCTCTTCAGTTTGCCTACCAGCCTCATGTGGGGGTGGATGATGCTGTTGCCTATCTACTGCAGCGAGCTCATTCTCATTTGGATGGTAGTGGAAGCACTGTGAGGATCATGTTCTTTGATTTCTCCAGTGCTTTTAATACCATCCAACCTCTTTTGCTGAATGAGAAGCTGCTGGGGATGGGTGTCGGTACGTCTATGGTTTCCTGGATCTCTGACTATCTGTCAGATAGGCCTCAGTTTGTACAGCTGGGGAGCTCCCTGTCTGGAGTGGTGGTGAGTAACACAGGAGTGCCACTGTCACTCTGTACACCTGTGATTTTCAGTACAACACAGAATCGTGCCACCTGCAGAAGTTCTCAAATGACACTGCAGTGGTAGGGTGTATTAGAGATGGACAGGATTTAGAGTGCAGACACCTGGTGGATAACTTTGTGGAGTGGTCCAGCAGGAATCATCTGCTCCTAAATGTCAAGAAGGCCAAGGAGATGGTCGTTGACTTTAGGAAGACCAGAACTGCAGCCAGACCCAGACCCATAATCATCCTGGGGGAGGAGGTCAAGACAGTGGAAAAGTACAGGTACCACACAGTGATGCAGCCAGTGATGATGCTCTCAATGGTGCCCCGTAGAAAGAGCACATGATGGAGGGTGGGACATGGGCTCTTCTCAGTTTATGGAGGAAGTAGAGGCGTTTTTGAGCTTTCTTGGCCAGCTGTGTTGTGTTTTATTGACCAGGAGAAGTCCTCAGAAATGTGCACCCCAGGAACTTGGTGCTGTTCACCCTCTCCACTGCAGCGCTGGGCCGATGGTCAGTGGGGATGCTGTGAAGGCCTTCTCCTGAAGTCGATAACCATCTCTTTGGTCTTACCCACGTTGAGGAAGAGATTATTATCCTTACACCACTGGACCAGTTGGCTCACCTCACTCCAGTAGTTTGCCTCATCCTGGTTGGTGATGAGGCCCACCACGGTCGTGGTCGTCCCGCAAAACTTGATGATGTGGTTGGTGTTGTGGCTGGGTGCGCAGTCGTGAGTCAGCAGGGTGAAGAGTAGCGGCTGAGTACACAACCTTGTGGAGCACCTGTGCTCAGCATGATGGTCCTGGAGGTTTTGCTGCCAGCCCTTACCTTTTGTGGTCTCTCTGATAAAAAGTCCAGCACCCAGTTACACAGAGAGGTCTTGACTCCCCAGGCATCCCAATTTGTGTGTTAGCTGCTGGGGATGATTGTATTAAATGTTGAGCTAAAATCTAGAAACAGCATTCGCACATAAGAGTCTTTGGAATCAAGGTGGGTGAGGGCTGGGTGAGTGCGCTGCGATGGCATCCTCGGTAGACCTGATGGTCCTGTATGCAAACTGAAACGGGTCATGGGTGGGGGGGCGGATTTGATGTTCTGCATCACCAGCCGCTCAAGCACTTCATTATGATGGGTGCAAAGTGCTATGGGCCGGTAGTCATTGTGGCTGGACGGGTGTGGTTTCTTTGGTACCGGTATTATTGTGGTGGCCTTGAAACACTTGGGGAGATGGCTCAGGGAGATGTTGAAAATGTCAGTTAAGACATCCTTGAGCTCCTCAGCACAGTCCTTTAGGACCCGACCAGGTATGTTGTCCGTCCAGCTGCCTTGGCGTGGGTTGATCCTAGAGAGGACCTTCCTCACGCTGGCTGAAGATAAGGACACAGCCTGCTCGTCCGAGGAAGTGATGATTTCTGTGTTGGTGTGGTGTTCTGTGTCTCAAAGTGCCCAAAGAAGTCATTGAGGCTGTTCAGGAGTGAGATGTCACTGTCACAGGTTTGCCGGGGTTGTAGTCAGTGAGCTAGGTTTGCTACTTTGATTCCACGGGACAGGTTGGCCCTGGCTGTTGCTAGCCCTGCAGCGTCCCCTCAGCCCTGAAGGCTGTCTCCCGAGCCCTCAGGAGCCTGTGGACCTCGCCTGAAAACCACTTTGTGCTCAGTCTCAGTCTCTGTTGAGTTGAATTAATGTTTTCATTGTGGATCCAGGAAATAGACTCTACACATGAGAGACATGATAGAATGTGTTGAACTGCTCCTTCCTCCACCAGCCTATGATACCAAACTGCAGTGAGGACAAGCTCAGCGGGAGTCTGTTCTCTGAGCAACTAATTCCAGTAAGAGCAGTTTCCAATGAGCAGATCTCACACACTGACAAACTACAGTCTCCATGACTGGAGCGCCTGGGGTCAAAGGTCAGAACCACCCTCAGGACTTATTACAGAAGACAGTGCAACAGTGATTCATCAGTGTACAGATACATGTCAGTAAATGTTTACCACACTCCATGAAGATCAAACTGCAGCAAAAGCTCAGATCTTCTGCTACAGCTGCTCATTTCTACCTGTCAACAGGTGCAGAGCTTTCAACAAACAGGTTTTACACCTGGTTAAAGTCATAGAGGTGATGATGATGAACGACACCATCAAATCTGATGTTTGGAAAAAGGCTGGAAGCTGTTTCCAAACAAAGGATGACACCAACAACTGCTTTAATCTGCATCTGACATCTGACTGTTGTTTTCAGATCCAGCTGTGAACATGTGGACTTCTCATTTTAACTGCACAAACCTACTGAGCTACTAAATATATTGATCCACTAATGACAGACCTGACTCATATGAATGTGTGTGACATGAACAGGTGTGTGAATGTTGTGGTGACATGTGGATGATGTGTAGAAGGCTGACATGATGATAATCCACAGCAACAGAAGGACACAGTCACTCATGCATGTTAGAGAGAAGCTCATTGATTAGGACACATCTGATTGGATGATCAATGATTTTCATCTTCATCTTTTATTCTTTATTCAGGTTGAGGGGCTGCAGTTTGTCAGAGATCAGCTGTGCTTCTCTGGTCTCAGCTCTGAAGTCCAACCCCTCCCATCTGAGACACCTGACCTGAGTGACAACAACCTGCAGGATTCAGGACTGAAGGATCTGTGTGGTTTTCTGCAGAGTCCAGACTGTGGACTGAGACTCTGAGGTCAGACTGAGAGACAGAAAGAAATGTTTCTTCACTCTTTGCTTTATGATCTGTGATGTTTATAGTGACTGAAGTTAATGAGACATCACACTGATATTATACTGATCCACACTGAGGGATCTTCATGGTAAAAAATCTGTTTCTTCTTCTGTGGACAGTCCACTGACTGTGGCAGAGCAATGTTGAGCTACAGATTTCAAAAGCTTCATTAACAAGAAAAAAGCTTCACTCTTTAAACCATCAAGTTTTTCCACCTCACATCCTTAAATATATATTCAGTATTTTCTTCTTCCAACGCGACTAGAAAGTGATGAGACTAAAGTCAAAAGTGACTCAGATATTGAGTAACTGTATGTTTGTTAAATGTCGTCACCGTTACATGAAGTGAAAATCTTTTCCATTTTTGTCTCAATCATTTGTTGACTTTCCTCCAAACTTCAGCCTGACATGTTTGTTCTCTGTCAAAACTTTAGGATCTTTAGTAGAATCAGAAACAAATGTCAACAACACTGTTTAGTTTATATATAGATGGAACCACTGGCATAACTTTAAATGACTTCTGTTATGGCGCTATATAGAAAATAAAATGAAATAAAATTAATTTGATCTTCTTGGGCGGGCAGGCCGCCCCCCTAATATAATGGTAGGGGAAACACTGCTCTGATAATAATTTCACTTACACCAAATACACTTACCGATAGCAAGATGCAGCCTGTGGCCAAAACACTGCAGTCTGACGCAGTGGATGCATGGCCCATGTGCAGAGTCCAGACTGTGGACTGGAGACTCTGAGGTCAGACTCCATTGTTTACTTGTGTGCTGAGATGAATATGATGTGAAAGTTGTGCTTTATTCAGTATTTATTAGGTCAAATCTCCTTCAGAATTTCTAACATTCAAAGTGTGAAATGGTTGAAAGGAAGTTGTGAAAGTGCTGACTCTGATTTTCAAAGTGATTTTTAAAGCTTTGAAAATGATTTGGATTCTGACTCTTACAGTCCACATTGACAGTGTCAGCAGTTTGACTGAGTTGAGCTTGTGTTATTCACAAAGTCTCATTGAGATCAGGATGTTTGACAAGAACTGATTCAGTACAACACGTGTGTGAGCAGGTCTGAAGGCACAAGTGTTCATAGCTGCCCCAATGGCCCCACTCACAGGCACAGTGAAAAGCCTGCTGTCACAGAGAGACACGCCACCATGGTTTAAATACGGAGAGGACATTTTCACACAGTGTCTCCTGAAGACATTCATAGAGCTACACTCAGCTGCTGAGCTGAACAGGGACACAGATATTTGTGGAACCAATGAAAACAGAGCAGAGAGAGAAGTTCAAACCCTGGCTCCTTTCTCAGCTCCACACAGCCGACCAATCACTGAGCCCACTGGTGTCAACGCCCCACTGTGTCTTTGTCACAGGGACACAAACTGTGGGACACAGACCTTCCCTTGCTGACAGCCACCAGGAAGGTGGGGCCAGGAATCCCAGAATGCAATGCTGGAACAGCAGATTCAAATGTGTGAGCAGAGAGTGTTGGATGAAGCTGAACTTGCTTTGGACCAAAGACACATGACTGGAATGTGATGAAATGTCTCATTCAACACACTGCACATGTGCTGAATGTCTGCAGCTTCTCAAACTCTCAACACAAACTTCAGTCACACTCAAAAACATCAAAGGCTCAAACTATGATTTCACACACAATATGAAAGATTTGATTTGAAACCTTAGTGAACACTTTGAAAACTTTCTTCCAAACTGTTAAACCTGAGTGTGAATGTGGACTTTTTGAGGAGATTTGAGCTCAGAGATTTGATGCTGATCCACACTGAGCATCTTGTTCAGCTTCATATTTCAAACTCATTGAATGAAGATTCAAAATCCAACACTTGCTAATTGACTCTTTACTTTGGAACAATTTCATCTTCACCTTCAGTTGACTTTTTTATTTTCTTCACATACAAAGCAAATATTCCACATTAAGACAGAAAGAAATGTTTCTTCACTCTTTGCTTTATGATCTGTGATGTTTATAGTGACTGAAGTTAATGAGAGCTGTGTTTGACTTTTAGTATCTGACTGTTTTGCTGCATCCTGTTGGTTCAGGTGTTTGAGTTTCCATTTTCCAAACTTGTACATTCTCAACCTTCTTCAGCTCTGAACAGATGATGAAACACTCAACGCTTTCAAGCAGGAACTTTGTCTCCTAAACTCACATCTTTTATTCTTTATTCAGGTTGAGTTGGTGCAGTTTGTCAAAGATCAGTTGCTTCTCTGGCCTCAGCTCTGAAGTCCAACCCTCCCATCTGAGACACCTGGACCTGAGTAACAACAACCTGCAGGATTCAGACCTGAAGGATCTGTGTGGTTTTCTGCAGAGTCCAGACTGTGGACTGGAGACTCTGAGGTCAGACTCCATTGTTTACTTGTGTGCTGAGATGAATATGATGTGAAAGTTGTGCTGATGTAAAGTGCAGACATCACATTGATATTATACTGATCCACACTGAGGATCTTCATGGTAAAGTCTGTTTTCTCTCTTCTGTGGTTTAGTCCACTGACTGTGGCAGAGCAATGTTGAGCTACAGATTTCAAAGCTTCATTTAACAAGAAAAAGCTTCAGTCTTTAAATCACATCCAAGTTTTTTCCACACTCACATCAACAAATATATATTCAGTATTTTCTTCTTCCAACACGACTAGAAAGTGATGAGACTAAAGTCAAAGTGACTCAGATATTCAGAGCAAACCTCAGCATGGGAAGTTTGTTAAATGTCGTCACTGTTACATGAAGTGAAAATTCTTTTTCCATTTTGTCTCAATCATTTGTTGACTTTCCTCCAAACTTCAGCCTGACATGTTTGTTCTCTGTCAAAACTTTAGGATCTTTTAGTAGAATCTTGAAACAAATGTCAACAACATGAGTTTGTATCGATGGAGCCACTGGTGGAGCTGGAAGAGTTTAAGAGCTGAAGTCACTATGTCTTTATTGGAAGCAGCAGCATGTTGTCATTAATATTAATGAGAGCTGTGTTTGACTTTTAGTATCTGACTGTTTTTAAGCTGCATCCTGTTGGTTCAGGTGTTTGAGTTTCCATTTTCCAAACCTTGTACATTCTCAACCTTCTTCAGCTCTGAACAGATGATGAAACACTCAACGCTTTCAAGCAGGAACTTTGTCTCCTAAAACTCACATCTTTTATCTTTTATTCAGGCTGAGTTACTGCAGGTTGTCAGAGATCAGCTGTGCTTCTCCGGCTCCCAGCTCTGAAGTCCAACTCCTCCCATCTGAGACACCTGGACCTGAGTGAAAACAACCTGCAAGATTCAGGGAGGAAGGATCTGTCTGATCTTGTGCAGAGTCCAGATCTGTGGACTGGAGACTCCTGAGGTCAGGCCTGCTGTCACAGAGAGGACACGCGACCATGGTTTAAACACAGAGAGACATTTTCACACAGTGTCTCTAAGACATATCTATAGAGCTACACTCAGCTGCTGAGCTGAACAGGGACACAAATATTCAGGAACCAATGAAAACAGAGCAGAGAGAAGTTCAAACCCTGGCTCCTTTTCTCTCTCAGCTCCACACAGCTTCGACCAATCACTGAGCCCACTGGGTGTCAACGTCCCCACTGTGTCTTTTCAGTCACAGGGACACAAACTGTGGGACACAGACTTCTTGAAGCTGACACCCACCAGGAAGGTGGGGGGCCAGGAATCCCAGAGAATGCAATGCTGAACAGCAGATTCAAACAGGAGCAGAGAGGTGTTGATGAAGCTGAACTTGCTTTCGGACCAAAGATACATGACTGGAATGTGATGAAATGTCTCCATTCAACACACTGCACATGTGTGGGCAGAATGTGTCTGCAGCTTCTCAAACTCTCAACATGAAACTCAGCCTGCCACTCCAAACATCAAAGGCTCTGAATGTTATTTCACACAATATGAAAGATTTCATTTGAACCTTAGTGAACACTTTGAAAACTTTTCAAACTGTTAAACCTGAGTGTGGAATGGGGACTTTTGAAGGAGATTTGAGCTCAGAGATTTGATGCTGATCCACACTGAGTACCTTTGTTCAGCTTCATATTTCAAAGTCATTGGAATGAAGAGATTCAAAATCCAATACTTGCTAATTGACTTTACTTTGGAACAATTTCATCTCCAACCTTCAATTGACTTTTTATATTTCTTCACACAAAGCAAATATTTCATATTAAGACAGATAAATGTTTTTCACTTGCTTTGTATGATCTGTGATGTTTATAGATCATATTAATGAGAGCCTGTGTTTGACTTTTTAGTATTCGATTGTTTTTGCCGTGACTCATGGTGGTTCAGGTGTTTGAGAGCCCATTTTCCAAACTTCTACATTGTCAACCTTCTTCAGTTTCTGAAATGATGATGAAACACTCAACGCTTGCCAAGCAGGAACTTTAGTCTCCCTAAATCACATCTTTTATTCTCTTTTTATTCAGGCTGAGTTGCTGCAGGTTGTCAGAGATCAGCTGTGCTTCTGGCCTCAGCTCTGAAGTCCAACCTCCCATCTGAGATACACTCTGACCTGAGGACAAACAGCAAGCTGGTGGATTCCGGACTGAAGGATCTATGTGGCTTTCTGCAGTATCCAGACTGTGGACTGGAGACCCTGAGGTCAGACTCATTGTTTACTTGTAAAGCTGAGATAAAGAGTGATGTGGTGTTGTGCTTATTCAGTATTTATTAGCCCAAATCTCCTTTCAGAATTTACTAATCCATTACTGGAGTATCTTCATGGTTGAAAGGAAGTTGTAGTATGACTCTGTGTTTAGTTCATCGATTTTAAAGCTTGAAAATGATTTGGATACTGACTTCATAAGCTCCATTTACTTGACAGTGTCACTAGTTTGACTGAGCAATTCAATTCAATTCAATTCAATTTTTTATTTATATAGCGCCTTCCACAATCAAAATTGTCTCAAAGCGCTTTTACAGAGACCCAGAGCCTGACCCCAGAGCAAGCACTTAAGGCGACAGTGGCAAGGAAAACTCCCTTTAACAGGAAGAAACCTGAGCAGAACCTGGCTCAGATGGGGACCCTCCTGCCGATGGCCGGGCTGGGTGAAAGGAGGAAAAGGAGGAAGATAGGACAGCTAGGAATGGAGGAGAGGGGAGAAAGACATGCAGCATAATACAGACAATGTGGGTCAGTATTTACATTACAGTTAGTGAACAGTTATTGGATAATGTGTGCTCAGCAGATTAGAATTATGAAACAGAGCACGGAGGCAAAAAGCTGTCATGACTGGTAATTATTTACATTACAGTTTGCAAAAGAATATTAATCAAATATTTATCTGTAGCAGAACGGAACATTAAACATGTTAGAAATAGATCATTGTAAACAATAAGAGAGAGAAAAAGAGGAAAATTCTGGCTTTACTGGCAGAGGTGGATACAGTGAGGTCAGGTTGCTTCCATCCTTTAAATTCTAAGATGGCTGCCTATAAGAACAAGGTCAAGCAGCAGACACTGGGGACAACAAAGCGCGGGTAGCTAGCAGAGGGCCAAACGACTCTCCACTGACCAGGATGACCGCTAACTCATTCAATCAGTCACTTCAGCAAACCATAGGATGACATCAAGTAACCTACAAAAAGAATGGCAAATGGCAGCTGGGGTGAAGGCATCAAAGCAGAACGTGTTCAAAACAAGCTTCTAGGGGCAAGGCTCAAGCCGCAGTAAAGCTAGAAATAAGACCTTCTATCAATGAGAAGCAAAGAAGAGCCAGGCTGAGTCGTAAAAAAGACCATAAGGATTAACCATAGAGGACTGGGAGTAAGGTCATTACCCTGATGAGCCCAATTTTCAGCTTTGGCTCTCAATACCTGTCACCATTTGCTGAATTATCTTTTTTCAAATAAATCCTAAATATAATATTTTCTCTCAGAGGGCGCCATCCCATACTCCACCTCCCCTGTCACCCGGGGAAATCCTACGGAATCCCTTTCCGACTTCAGCTCCTTTTTTCCCCAAACGTCCCTTTTAAAACTGGGGGTGGGCGAAATGTGGGGGCAATCCAAACCTCACCATCAATGTGGACAAACAAAAAATATGAATGTGACCAGTTTCTTGAACTTTTCCGGGGGATCCGGGATTCATTGCATTTCTAAAAAATTTCCCAAAATATGTTTTTTCCCTTATCGATGATCAAAAAAAAAAATTTATAATGATGATCATTATAATTTATCAAGCTGTAAAATGGAAAAATTTTACTGTAATTTGGCGTGTTGGGGGATGACAGAAACGACCCCAGGGCCGGGGCAAAATTCTTTTATGAACATCTTGTCCTTTTTCCCACATTCATGGCGTGCGGTGGCTTGCTGAAAAGGTGCGATGGCAGTGTTAACCCCAAAATAAAAACCAACTTGAACCCGGGTTTTTCCCAAACACTAAACTGCTGTTTTTGTTGGGTTTTGCAAATTTTAAAATACCTGATGGCTGTAACTACAAACGATTAGATTTTGGAATTTCCAAAGCTGGGAAAAATTTATACCCCTTTTACTGGAATGTTTCTTCAGATGGATGTGAGCTGCTGTCAATACGTCTGTTGTGTGATTAAAATTTGAAACTGGGCGAAAAACAGTCTGATGCAAAAAACCATTCAAATTTTCAAAGGAGGGGAAGATGTCGTTTGGTTTAAAAAGTAAAAAATTATTTCTTTTTTTTTTTCTTTCAGGTAAGTGCTGAATGACCTTCGAAGAAAAAAAAAAAACAAGGGAAAAAGATTCAGCCAAAAATCCCCCGACTACTTCACAACATTTATGGGGTTTTTTTTCTTTTTTTCTACATTGATAGTAAGTGTTCAAAGGGGGGCCCCTCAGAGTAATGGTGGGGGCCGCTTTCTTTAAGATACATTTCCGTTGTTCCCCACAAACATGGAGGGAATCTAACAGGAAGAACCACAGTTCTTCTTGGGTCTCGGTTTAGCAAACCTTTGGGGGGTGGTTCTATAAATAAAATATTTATGTGATGTTATAATTGGGTTCATTGCTTTCCCGGTTCTGACAACAGAAACCCCCGGTTGACTTGTTTCGTGAAGATGAGGGCCCGTTTTGAATTAGAACTGGTAGGTACTGGATGCTCTATTTTTCTACAAACCCCAGGTTAAAACCGGAGGTTTGACTTTGGGGGGGGGAGAGAGAGAGAGGGTTTTTATGCCCGGGGTGTTTAACACTATCTGATGTCACAGGCTGCAGTAAAGGGACACACAGCCCGAACAAGTTCAAAAACAAACAGGAAGAAACAGTTGGACTGGACAGGACTTGCTCTGATTTAGGAAAAAAACCTCAGATTTTCTGCTTATTGACAAAGGGAAGGAGGGCACTCCAAAAAGGACAAAAGGAAACAGGAAAGTCAATCCCCCCAAGGTTTTTATAAATCAAAAAACCTTTTTTGTTGATTTCAGTGTTTTTGTTCATTTTTAAATGTTTTTTTCAATGATTTGTTTTTAACTGTATGTGATATTTCCCAAAAAAATGTTCGCCCAAAATGTTTGGGCACACACCAAAAAAAGCCTTGGCCCCCAAAATATTTTGGGTCTGACCATGTTTTTCAAGTTTCCTGCTTAAGCTATCTTCTCTTAAGGAAAATAAACTTGTCATTATTTAAACCACATGGTCAGTGTATGAAAACACAAACCTTTAAATGAGATAAAGATTTTTTTTCCCTTTGGGCTTGGGCATTTCACTGTGACTGTCCCCCTGGTATGAAAAATTTTTCGTTTTAAAGAATAACAAAGACAAACGTGGAAATCCCTCAGAGCCAGCAAACACCTTTTTGCTTCTCCCCCCATTCCCCCCTCTTCCCGGTTCCTTCCCCATTACAAATCTGGGTTTTGGGGCTGAATAAATGATTGGACTTTTCCCTTTGTCCTTGTCCTGAACCATGAAAATGTTTTTAAACAAATTGAAAAAACCCCCACAGAGAGACAGTTCGTCCTCTGGATAACATTCCGTAGGGGCGCAAGTCCGTGTGAAAGCAGCAGAAGAAGCACGACAAGTCTCCCGCCTTGTGTTCATGGCGTTCAACTGGTTTTTTTCCCCCCTCGCTTCATCTGCCTTTTTTTTCTGGAAATGAACCGCTGGGGGGGCTTCGTCGGGAAAGCGGGGGCTTTACCTGATTAAAGGACACCAGTTTCTTCGGATACACCTGGGTCCCGCTTCCTTTCCCCTTTTATTTCCCCAAAGGGTCGTTTCCTCTTTTCATTTCGCCTGGCGTTTTCCCCCTAAAAAACCGGGCTGAAGGAAATTCCATCCGTGGATGTTTATTGTGGGGGTCCTCTGATCTGACCATTGGAAAGGGCTGTGGGGTACGTCCCCTTCCCGAAAACACCTGACATGACGAAGGTCTGCGCTCCTCCGGGGAACCCTCCCTGCTGCCCTGTTCAGCAGGCTCTTTTGCTCTAAATGAAAATTAAAATGAGAGTGGAGCTGAGCCACTGACAGCAATCTTTATGTACATACATTGTACCGAGAAGCGGCACCTGAGGCTGATGGTACAATGACAATGGATCCCGTGAACAAAACATACAGGGAAACAATGACGTGTTGGTGCTAAATTTAAAACCCAAATCTAAACAGAGAGGGAAATATACTTCATTAAAATGAGCAGGAAAGAGCACAGACAGTCATCAATTCCTAAAATTTTTAAGCACGAATAATGATCCAATTTCTATGAAACTTCTGGATAAATGATGGAACGGGTTTTTATTTTTTTCCAAAACAAAAAATTGTTTTTTCAATCATGAAAATCTTTAAAAAATTTTTGGGAAAAAAGTCAAAATAAAGAAGAATTTTTCCCCTCTTCAAAAACTTTCGGAATCATTGAAAAATAAAAATCATTGTGTGTGAATTGACCTGGAAACACAGAGCCTTAAATGACAAGTCAAACCTGGCTCTTTTGGTTAATTTGGGCATAATAATAAAATTCTGGGTCCGTAGAATTTTTTCTTCCTTCTTTTTCCCTCAAAAGATGTCAAAAAGATTTGTCAGATTTTTCAATTTTGTGCAACTTTAGAACCTTTTTAGCCTATGAACCCTTTAAAAAATATCAGCTCTCTCACACTGGCTGAGGCTGAATTCTGAACATACAAGATTTGGGCTTAGCCATCATCAAAAGACAAGGAAAAAGAAGAAAGGAAAAAAATTTTAAAAAATAAGTCCTTTTTTTCAATTAAATGTTTATTTAATAATTAAGATCCCTTCAATGGGGCTTAATACATCCCGTAGATGGCTTTCATGGGCAGAAAAAAGAATCAGGCTGAGGTCTAAATGGGGAGTTAAAATTAAACACTCTTTCCCCCGTCATCAACAATTTTCCCCCACAGAAAAACTAGATTCCCGTTTCAGGTAAGGTTTTTTAAGGGGGAAGAATTCTCAGCAGCCCAAATTTCACAGGGGGGAAAAACACTGATTGTTTATGCCCTTAACCAAAAAAGGGGGAACGTGAACACACCCGAAAAGCTTCATGAAAAGCTGATCGCTTTTAAATCCCGACTATTCTGGAGATTTACTACAGGACATAATTTATTGCTAGACATGAACTAAAAGTCAAGGCTCAACCAAAGGAGATTTGAACCTGTTCAGTATAAGACAAGTGGACTCAGGGTGGTAAATGAAGGCTGAAACTTTAAAGCACAATAATAAGTAGATGATTGTAAATGGAAACTGTGTCTGGGTTTTTTTGGGGGGGTTATTTCCCGGTCTTAAAATTCTTCTTTGTTTTTGGGCCCAAAACGAGATGATGAAGTGATTCCCCATTGGGAAAAAAAAGATTTTACCCAAAACCCAAAATGTTTCCTTTTCCGCCCCAAAGTGAATCCCCCATCAATATCATAATACACCAGACCCGACCACATAAGAGGTCTGGGGGCCCCTTTTAAATCTGCCCCACCCCCCCCCAAATAAGCGAATAATGATGATATATGGTTTATGAAAGAAATATTTGTTCCATTAAGTTAAGCGGATGAGAAAACCTGTTTTTGTATGCATCAATAAAAGTCATAGTTTTTGAAAGAAAAAAAAATACCAAGTGTCCATTAAAGTTAAATTATTCTACCCCGCAAATTTTTACTTAAAGTTCTTTTTTTCAACCAAAGGGTTTTTTTTATTGAAAACACGGCCTCCCAGAAGAAAAAAAGGCATGTACAAGATGCATCATTGGGAAAAAAAAAAATTTCAGTTTGTTTTTTTAAAAACTTTAAATCAAAAATTTTCCCCGGGGTTTTGAATAAAATTTTGGGGTTGACTTGTAATAAAATAAAAATATGTTTGGGAAAAACTATATAATAGAATAAATAAAAAAATGTTGATAACATGGGTGCATGGGCATAAAGAACAAGGATCACCTTGGCTTTTAACTCCCGTCTTTGCATTCTTCCCTTGAAAACCTTTGACTCTTGCCCTTTGCCGGGCAGTTTGGGTCATATTCTCAATTACAAACATGGTTGGTTTTTTTTTTAAGACCCTTTTTTGTGGTTATGAATGATGTAAATTAGTAGCTTTCAGACTTTGTGTGGGTTATTTTCATTTAATCAAGGTGAAATTTTAACTGAGGTAGCTCAGTGTGTCAACAGTCTTTTGGAGTTTTTTTTTTGAGGGACTTTTTTATAGGGACAGTTCAGCCAGGTGGGTCGTCAGGTCTTTTCAGTGTTAGTTGAGCTGTTTTTTCGGGATGGGCAAATTAAACAAAGGGAAATGAAAATAAACCCGATGGTTGCTTTGTGTGGATGGTGGGCTGTAAAAGGGGGATATGCATCATTCTGCCAGGGGGTTGATCCCAAAATTCAGCTTTTTTTATAAACAGAGAATTTAGGTGTTTATTCAAATTTGTTAAAAAATTGCACATGTTTAAAATTTGTATTTTATTATTTTGGGGTTATTTGGGAAACAAAACAAGCTTTTCTTAGCAATGAAATATCATTCCAATTTTATATAAATATATAGTTTTCATTAAAACAAGAGGATGGTATGCAACTACATCTTGAAATTTAAAGTGGTTGTAACAGAGAAAAAAAAATCAAGTGTTCCCTAGTACATAAAAAAACTAGTGCTGTAAAAAAGGGGGGTTGCATCTGATTTTAAGAATAGAATAAGTTTTTTTCCCTTTTTCACAGATACTGGTACATTTCATTGATTCTGCATCCCTCCCAGAGTCAACAAGGTTTAAATAATTTAAAAAAAAAGAAATGAAAAAAAAATAAAATAACCAAGAAATAAAAAACAAAAGAAGAGGGGAGATATATTAAAAAAACTGGAGATTCTTAAGAAAATTGGTTTTAAAATGGGAAATGTCCTTTCCATGATGTTTCCCTGGTATCTTAAAGGATATTCATGGTGATATTTGGGGGTCCACCCTTTAAAAAAAGCAACTGGGTGGTGTTTTCTTTTAGGATCTCTGTGCCAAGTTAGCGCTTGGTGTAGACTAGTCCATGGTTGGAAGGGTGCATCCCGTGACCCCTCTGAGCTTTTTAACAGAGGACTTCCTCTCAGCCAGCGTGGTGTTGCTGCCATACTGTGATGGCACAGATGCTTTACAGGGCCCTTAAATTGGGTGACGGTCGCCAAGTCCCCCCTTCCCCAACCCTGATGAAGTGGCTCTGCTGGGGTTTTTTCACTACCCAAAAGGGGTTTTTGGGCCCCGCTGATTCCAAGATAACCGGGGAAATTGGCTTTAGTCCGCTCCAATATCCCTTTTATGGGAGGGCTGGGGGCCCCCTCCCAAGTCAGGATGAGTTCTTTTGTTTTTTCGAGGTTGAGCACAAAATCATTATCCTCACGTAGACAGTGATCTTGTGCACCAGGTCCCTGTAGCTGACTCATCTCCCCCTCTGATGAGGCCGAGGGCAGTCGTGTCATCAGCATATTTTACTACTTGCTGTGTTGTTCTGTGTGGCTGTGTGTACAGTGTGAAGGCTTATGACTGAGGCAGCAGCCTGCAGGTTCCTGTTCACTGTAAGCTCAGCAGAGCCTTCCTCCCATCCTCACCTGTGGTCTGTCTGTGAAAGTCCCGAATCCAGTTGCGGGGGGGTGTTGGATTCGAGGTCAGCCAGCTTTTCAGTGAGCTTCATGACCCGATGGTGTTGGGAAAGGGTGAGGCTGTATCCAGGAACAGGAGCCGGGCGTGGGTGTTGGACCATCCAGGTGTTGGAGGATGTATGTGGCCGTGAGGGGACTCGTGGTCTGCTGATCTTCGGGGAGTAGGGGAAACTGGAAGGGTCACAGACACTGGGCAGCAGAGTTGCGTGCTGGACCAGCTTCTCTAAACACTTCATGGCAACAGAAGGAGCCACAGGGCTGAAGTCAGTTCATTGTGGTTTGTGTGCTTTTTTGGGGACTGGGACTTGATGGAGGTTTGAATGTCGAGGGACTGTTTGCTGTGTGAGAGAGGTGTTGAAGATGTCCATGTATCCTCTGCTGCTGCTGCACATTCCTTCAGTACCCTTGGCGCCACACAGTCCGTCCTACCGTGGGGTTCACCTGCCCAGAGCCCTGAGAACCTGTGTGTGTGACACCTGGGGGGAGTCTCCTCTGGGTTGGGGACCTTGAGGGGGTGTCATTGTGCAGATCAAATCTGGCATAAAACTGTTGAGGTTGTCTGGTTGGGGTGCTCCTGGTGGTAGTTCCATTGCGTCCTTCCTGTAGCTGGTGATTGCCTTATCCCTGCCATGCTCCTGGTGTTGTTTCCCTAGCAGCTCTCCAGTCTCTGGGTGTCGACCTCTTTGCTGATTTGATGGATTTTTGGAGCTCATATCGGCGACTTTGAGCCCCCCATGTTTTCCTGACTGGAAGGCTGCGCCCCATCTTTTATTTTCCGATTAAACCAGGGCTTCTGGTTGGGATTAAAAAA